>CAUYRH010036221.1:0-28751 GCA_963574655.1 Perodicticus potto | reverse complement strand
GAATGTCTCCCCAGCTCTCTGCTTCCTCAGCTTCACTCTCAGCTCAGCCTGGTTCATCGCGCTGTTCCTCTGTTCACACCAAGATGGGAATTTGAGATGGATTTGAACAAACAGGCCCTGCCTAGGGCACATGCCTCTGTGGGGGGGGCTCCCATGCCACGTGCTCCCCGGCCTGTGTGCTTGTGAGCGGGAGGAACAAGTGTCCAGTCGCCCAAACTTCACTCTTTTAATCATTCTGCCATTTAATAAATGTGTGTGAGCATCCGATGTGTTCAAGGCTCTTTTTGGCAGGAAGGTAAACATCGGTGAACATGACATAGTCCTTGACCTCAAAGAACTTCTGGCCTTGAGAGGAATTCTTCGGGGGGGAATTCTCACTCACTCAGGGCAGCGTGGGGGAGACACAGAGCTGATGTGACTTACTCTGACAGTGACTCGGCAGGGAACAAGGAGAGTGGAGCACGGGCCTGGTAGAGCCAGTGATATCCTAGTGTAAAGGGGCATTAAAGGACAGTGAAGGTGTTTGCAGTGTAACAAGGCACCACACTGTTTGGGAGAGCTTTGGGGAGAGGAAGCCGTCCGCTAAGATGATCAGTTGTTTTAATGCTGATGGGTCAGAACTCGGGAAGGTGCAGGGTCTCCAGATAAGAAACCATCTCATCATGAGGCTGGTACATCAATCAGATAAGAAATCATCCCATCATGAGGCTGGTACATCAATTTTCATAAAAATATAAGCACTTACTCCAAACACAGATGGCTGCCTCCATTACTTCTAAATTTATAGACGATAGTTCAAATAATGATGTCCACCAGGATCAAGTGTCATCAACAGGTTACAGAAGAGTTACAGCCCTTCCTTAGCTGCAGAAGGGCTGTGAGGGTCTGTGTGATTTTTATTCACTTGTTTTCTGGCTAACAAATACACAAAATGATTTTACTCTTATATCTTTGGCCTCTGAGTTATTTTCAGAAGTTTCTCCCAAATGGCCTGCAGGTAGAGGTCCATCCCCTTCTGCACCTGCATCTTCTCTGACTAGGGGTCCTTCTGATGCCCGTCACCTGCTCAGGAAGAGCTGAGGTCCCTTGGCCTCAGGTGGGTTTTCATTTGCTAAAACTAGGCAGCTTAGGAGTCCCTTGCAGGCAGAATGAGAACCGAAGACCCCTTTTTGGCAGGGGAAAGCACCCCCAGAAAAAGGGGGAAATAAAAAAGGTGAGGCAGAGCAAAGAAAAGTCAGCTAGTTTAATTTTAAACCAGCCACTGCTAAATTTCTTTTTTTTTTTTTTAAGACAGAGTCTCAAGCTGTCACCTTGGATAGAGTGCTGTGGCATCATAGCTCACAGCAACCTCCAATTCCTGGGCTCAAGCGAGTCTCTTGCCTCCGCCTCCCAAGTAGCTGGGACAACAGGCACCCGCCACAATGCCCGGCCATTTTTTGGTTGCGGCCGTCATTGTTGTTTGGCGGGCCCGGGCTGGATTCGAACCCACCAGCATAGGTATACGTGGCTGGCACCTTAGCCCGTTGAGCCACAGGCACTGAGCCGCCACTGCTAAATTTCTTTTCTGAGCAAGTTTCCTGCTTTTCCTAGAGCTCTGACCTATTGGGGATACAGCTTACAAACATCCCTGCTGGGTCTGTAAACACTGTGGAGAAAATAATGGCCACAGAAGATACTATAACAAAGCCTAGAAAGACAAATTAAGTAGGCTATTTCCTGCCCAGTAAACAGTCAAAGCAAATACCCATTGTGGAGATCTGTATTTGGCTGGGGCAGAGATCAAGGGTACAGCTCCGAGTCCTGAAATAAAGGCAGGAGGGCTTATATTCCTTATCACTGAGGAAGACCCTCTGTGGGGGTGATGAGAGGAAAATTCCTCTCTCCCATTGATTCTTGAGAGGTGATTGACGCCAGGCGCGTTTTACTCCATGGTGAACTAGCAGAGTTTAATACACCCCTAGGAATCTGTGTGTGTGACCTCAGACAGGAGGCTGCCCCCACACAAGGCTCAGGTTCCAGATTTCTCAAGACTGCTCAGACCCTTAAAATTAATGATTACAGAAACAATAGGAGCTGGCTCAGCACCCTTAACACAGTGGTTACGGCCCGGCCACATAACACCGAGGCTGGCAGGTTTGAACCCAGCCCAGGCCAGCTAAACAATGACAACTGCAACAACAACAAAAATAGCAAAGTGTTGTGGTGGGCGCCTGTAGTCCCAGCTACTTGGGAGGCTGAGGCAAGAGAATCCCTTAAGCCCAAGAGTCTGAGGTTGCTGTGAGCAGTGACGTCACAGCACTCTACCAAAGGCGACATAGTGAGACTCTGTCTCAAAAAGAAAAAATAAATTCTGGTTCTAGTAGCCCTTCACATGTCTGTTTTATAAGCCAGGATGTTCATATGTTGGGCTCCTTGAACAGGGCTGACCTGTTTGGATGATTCTCTGAGGGCTGGAGGGGAAGAACGGGTCTTGCCTCTCTCTCTACCGTCTTCCTTTTCTTTTTTTTTTTTTTTTTTTGCATTTTTTGGCCAGGGCTGGTTTTGAACCCTCCACCTCTGGCATATGGGGCCTGCACCCTACTCCTTTGAGCCACAGGCGCCGCCCTCTACCTTCTTCCTTATTAAAGTCTCTTACTGCTTGAACTAGTCAGGGCTGTTCCCAGAGATAGAATCACTAGGATGGATGGATAGATAGGGATAGATAGATAGATAGACAGATCATAGATGGATGACAGGGAATGTATATGACGGGATTGGCTCACATGGTGAAGGAGGTTAAGAAGCCCCATGACAGCCTATCTGTGAGCTAGAGACCTGGGGTGCTGGCAGAGCAGCCCAGTCCAAAGCGCAAGGGAAGCCTGTGCTGCGCCTCAGTCTGAGGCCACAGCCCCAGAACTCGGGGGACTGCTAGTGTCTGCCCTGGAGTCGGAGGGCTGGGGATCCTGGAGCTGCTGTCCCAGGCAGGGAGAGAGTGTGACCCAGGTCCAACAGAAGCATCTGAGCATTTGCATTTCTCTGAGTCCCTGTGGATTCCCTGCAGCTTGGATGGTGCCCATCAGGCTGAAGGAGGATCTTCTTTTTAGTTCTTTTAGTTTCTGAGACTCACACTGTCCTCTCCAAGGACACACCCTCAAGTACACACCCAAGAAGGCTTCTCCAGCGGTTCAGGTAATACTTCATCCAGTCAAGCTGACACCTGAAATGAACCGTCTCTCTGCTCCATCCCATTACACCCCTTCTCCAGAGCTCCCACCCTCACCCTGACCCTCCTCTCTGTTCCCACAGCCCCTTCCCTGACATTTGAGACCTTTGAGTTAACTCAGGCACTGGGGATATCCCTTATCTGCAGCATGAGTCATCTCAGGTGAAACACTTCCTACTACATGTGGTGTTTCTCTAGATAGGTCACCTGCCACCTGCACCTGCCCTGGGGGAATCTCCATGGAGCTTGTTGGAAGAGTCCCTTTCCTATCCCACCACCTATCCTATTAGTCCTGTGCTCTAGACCCTCATCCCACAGGAGACCTCATGCCATCCTAGGGTGATAGCTCACTGCCTCCTGGGGCCATTCTCTGCACCACCCAACAAGCCACTCCCCTGCAGGGCTCTGCTCACTCTGAGCCCCCACAGAACATAAAATCTGTAATAGGAGAGCAGTACCTGTGGCTCATCAAGTAGGGTGCTGGCCCCATATACCGAAGGTGGCGGGTTCAAACCCGGCCTTGGCCGAATTGCAAAACAAAAACAGCCGGGCGTTGTGGCGGGCACCTGTGGTCCCAGCTACTTGGGAGCCTGAGGCAAGCGAATTGCCTAAACCCAGGAGTTGGAGGTTGCTGTGAGCTGTGTGACGCTACAGCCCTCTACCAAGGACCATAAAGTGAGACTCTGTCTCTACCAAAAAAAAAAAGTCTGGAAGAGGCCCAGAGATCTGCACTCACCCAACTGTTGAACAGATGAAAACTCAGAGATAGGGAAGGTTGACATTTGCCCCAGGCCATCAGACCAGCTGGGGCACAGCCAGGACCAGAACATCCAGACACTAGTCCAGGGATCCCTGCAGAAACAGCCATGTGGCAGAAAGGGCAGGTGATTCAGGGCAGAAGACAGTCTCTTTCCTCAGTACCCACCACTGTCAGCCGGCTTTCTCCCCCAGATCCCCACCCACTGAAGGTGCTGCTCTCACCACAGTCCCCCAGGCCCTCCAGTGCTTCTGACCTTGTCTTACTCACCACCTGCAGGATCTGACCTAACACAGCTCTCTCCCTCCAACACCGTCTCCAGCTGCCCCAGAGCCCTCTTTGTCCTCCTGTACCAGCAGCTCTTTCTCCTCTGTGCCTTCAGCCTGGCTCTGCCCTTGGGCCCCTTCTCAGTGATGTCCCCAAGCCTGTCTCCCAGAAGGAGCTGCTGAGAGGTTCCACTGTGCTAATCAGGGCATGGATGTGCCACCAAGTGTTCACACCAGTCGGCCCCTGGTCCAGGCTCCCCCTGCTCCAACCAGGGACGCCTCACGGAAGGAGCTTGCTGTTTACAGGTGGTCGTGTCTCCCTCACCTCCGCAAGTTCGCCGCCCCTATGGGGAAGCTGTCTGAGACTCTGCATGGGGGTGGGGAACCCAACTCTTTCCTGCTCTCACACTCAACGTTCTGATCACCAAAATGTGTGGGGATTTTCCCGCATTGACCAGGGCTCTCGTGGACACCAACTGGGTGTCCTATGATTCCAAACAATTCAGTCATCTCCAGCAGGGGTTGACCTCACATCCCACAGGTTAAAGACTAAGTCCTAGTACACTGTCCCTACTTCAAATGCCAATGACAGATCTGGGTCCCTGGAGTTTCTGACCAACTGGCTTAAACCAGGGGTTCCCACTCTCTCTCCTCAGGTGCCTGACACAACCCGGGAAAGAGGTCTACATCCATTTCCTGGTTTATCACAGGGCACTGCAGAGGGTGCAGATGAGCAGCCATGTGGTGGAGACGCACAGGGCAGGGCACGCAGAAGGCGCGGAGCTTCCATGCCTGCTCCAGACACCCCACACCTGGTCCGCACCCAGAAGCTCCCTGTAGCTCAGGGTTTCTGATGGAGGCTTCATCACATGGGCGTAGACAGTTAACAACTCAGTCTCCAGCCCCTGCTGCCTTTCTGGAGGATGTGTGGGGGTGGGATTGAGGGATCTAAGCTTTCCACGCAGACTGGAAAGCCTGAAATATTCTTTACTAACTGATCTTTACAGAAGTTGTTTCCCCACCTTGGGGATTCATGATAATGATGGCGACAAACTCACTGCCCTTTGTGCACCAGAATCATGATGTCCCACGTCACCTGCTCACAGGGGAATGAGATGGCTGGGATGTTCCCTCTGAGATTCACAGGCCCCCTTGGTGATGAGACCGGGACCTGGCGGGCATTGCTGTGGACACTGCCTGGGGGATTGCTTAATTGTGCAGGAATTGTTTCCCTGAGTCAGGAAGCTTCAAAACAAAGTTTGGAGCTGCCTGGATCCAAATAAGATGGAGGCTGGACAAGTTCCAGCCACTTAGAACCAAAATGGTGGAGAAATTGACCACCTGTTGACTTTCAGCTTCATTAAATACCTCTGAAGACAAACCACTCCCATCCTGCTCCTGACGCCCTAACACTTCCTGTTTGACCACATTTTAGTCAAAATAAAGTGTGGCCCTAATTCCAGGAAACCACACCCCTTTCTAAGAAATAACATGAATATTCCTCCCCTTGTTTAGCCTATAATTAAGCTGGTGCTTAAAGGGAGGGACCCAGGGAACATGGGGGCCGGTTCTCCTCCACAGGGAGAACTGTACTCTGTCTGTGGAGTAGATTTTTCTATATTTCTGGATAAATCTCACTTTCCCTTTCCACAATCTGCTGACTCCTGAATTCCTTCTTGTGAGAATTCCAGCCCTACTTGGACTTCAAGTGGCCCTGAGCATTGAGAATCACTTTCCTGTGTCAGTGACACCAGTTTCCGCAAGGACATGATCACGGCTGGGGAAAGGCACAGGAAAGCAGGTGCCCAGCACAGAGCTGTTTCGTGCCTGCACAAGGTGGTGACAGTGGAAACAATGAGGCAGGGCGGCACCTGTGGCTCAGTGAGTAGGGCACCGGCCCCATATACCGAGGGTGGCGGGTTCAAACCCAGCCCCGGCCAAACTGCATCAAAAAATAGCCGGGCATTGTGGCGGGTGCCTGTAGTCCCAGCTACTGGGGAGGCTGAGGCCAGAGAATCTCCTAAGCCTTGGAGTTGGAGGTTACTGTGAGCTGTGACTCCACGGCACTCTACCGAGGGCGATAAAGTAAGACTCTGTCTCTACAAAAAAAAAATAAAGAAGGAAAAAAAACAAACAATGAGGCAGATTTGAGACAGTTTGCAGGTCAGAGCTCGGGGGCTTGTGGATGGCTCGGCCTGTGTGGGGAGCTGAGGAAGGGGGATAAGGACAATGTCACAGCTTCTGGCTGCAGTGACTTCACAGGTGGGGTCTGGGGACCCACCGGTGGCGCTCTCAGGGCATGTCTCACATCAGTACTGCACGTCAATACACAGCATCAGTACTGGAGTCCTCACAGCATTCCCACAGTGATAGTGTTGGGTAGACAGTTAGGATTCCAGCTCTGCTAGAGAGAAAGGACAAAGACGGGCCCCAGGCCCCAGCTGGGAGACACCTCACCTTAACCCTGTTCCAAACGACTGCTCACACCCGGGGAGGAGGAGACACCCTGCCAATTCACCAATCAGAACTTAGAGTGCCCATGGGGACACTCTGGCCTCCAGGCCGAGCAGACAGGCACCTAGAGTCAGGAAGGGGCCCGGAACCCCTCATCATCCTTCCCTAGCTTAAGTCTGCACTGCAGTTCCCACACCCAGTGGGCTTTCAGAGAGGTCCATGGGAGGTCCACATGGCAGGGAGACTCTGGTTCCAAAGCGAACCGCAGGTGGGCTCGATCCCGACAGTATAAAACACAACCTCAGACCATCACCAAGGCCTTTATTGCCTGAAGAGGGGCCCGTTTCCTGTCTGTTGCAAATGCATCGTGCTCTGTAACCCTACATCGTGCTCTTGCTCTGCAAACCTTTCTCTTCCTCTGTAAATTTGTTTCATGCTTGCCTTACTTTGGGGTATCTGGTCATTCCTTGCCCAAGAGCACACCAAGAAAGGAGAACCCAGACAGCTGCCTGGACCCCTACAAGACTGCAGGACCAAGAATTTATAAGGACTGAGCTTTTAAAGTCCTGACATCAAACCTGACATGGCCCTCTCTGCACATGGGGACCTGAGCTCACAGAGCTGAGGTCACTAGTCCAGCTCGTCCAGCATCACATGAAGAGTGAACCCAGGCATGTCACATCCTTCAAGAGCACCTTTCAGTCTGAAAAAAACACTCCAAAGCGACATCGGAGGGGGCAGTGGTTGGGGGACCCCTGTTGCAGTTTCTCTGATGAAACGGATCACAAGTCACGGATGAACAGTGCAAACTGCAGGAAGAGAGGCTCACCGTCACGCTGCAGAATGCTCACCTCTGCTCCCGCAGGGTTTTTTGTTTGTTTGTTTTATTTTTAAGACAGAGTCTTACTATGTTGCCCTCAGTAGAGTGCTGTGGCATCACAGCTCACAGCAACCTCAAACTGTTGGACTTAAGCAATTCTCTTGTCTCAGCCTCCTAAGAAGTTGGGACTACAGGCGCCTGCCACAATGCCTGGCTATCTTTTGTTGTAGCTGTCGTCGTTTAGCTGGCCTGGGCTGGTTTTGAACCCACCAGCCTGGGTGTATGTGGCTGGTGCTATAACCACTGTGCTATGGGTGCCGAGCCTTATTAGAAAGTATTACAATGCTTTGTCAACAAGTAACATTGCTCATGGCACACAGGTTCTCTCCTTAACGACCTGTTGGGTTCTAATCTATACCTAAACATTCCCTTGAGTACTTGACCCTTCTCCTGAGACAGAGTTGCTTGATGGCATGCAGCAAAGCTTCAGATGTTCCTGTTTTTGTATCAGGAACAAACAGAGGTCGAAGTCAGGTCACAGACTGAGAAAAATTCCATCCACATTTCCCCTTTTTGTTTTGATTGTTTTTTGTAAAGCATTAAGGAAAAAAACTGCAGCCTTTTGTTTTATTCCTTGTGACTTTCTTGTGATTCTTCTTCAGACTATGTAATGAAACATAACAATACAAATGATTAATAACATAAAAATGAAAGAAGTACTACTCAATGCTTTCAATTGCCTAACAGGAGATGATTGGCTAATACCATGAGAGATGCTTTATAATACATCTGCTCCTGACAACAATTGTAGCTGATGTGCAAATCTTTCTGAAATATGCTGTTGTAAGTCTGTAATTTCTTTTTTTTTTTAATACATGTATTTTATTATTCTTCATTACATTATTTCCCCCCCCCCAGTCTGTAATTTCTTTAGTCATATTAGGGTTAATCAACAAATGTTTTCTAGCTTCATCCCAAATAAAATGATTGTCATTCCAAGGAACAGGGTTTACACAGAATGTAATACTATTCCAATCACAACGCAATTTGATTTGTCTTTATAGACTTACAGTTTGATCCCCCAACAATACGAGAGCTTCCTTTGAATCTGTTAATTTGTCATTAATTTCAGAATCTATTTTGCTCTGGGCTGCCCATAATCTTTCTGAATTGCTATGCCAATTTTGAACAAACTCTACTGTTTGGACTGTTTGGTGTGATGCTACTTCTGCAGTGGCCGCAGTAGCAGTAATTTTAATAAGACCAACAATGGTGGATAGCAACAGTCCAATCATGCGTTTAGGGCATTTCTTGATAGAGTCCCAAAGATTTTGAAGTAGTAGGGCTGTAGGCAAATCCTGCCAAGGCCTCTGCATCTGTACTGGTATCCACACGTCAACTTGAACTCTTAGAATATAAATTCTTTCTTGACTATGATTAAAAAAGACTGAAGAGGGCGGTGCCTGTGGCTCAAGGAGTAGGGTGCTGGCCCCAAATACCAGAGGTGGTGGGTTCAAACCCAGCCCTGGCCAAAAACTGGAAAAAAAAAAAAAAAAGACTGAAGAGTTAAAACAGGTAAAGGAAGAACAATTATGTGAGAGATAACAGATTCCTCGGGATGCCACTGAGCAGATTCTTTCATTAAAAGATAAGGTAGTCTTACACAAGCACGTATATGGTGAGTTTCATTCCTTTGAAAAGTTAAAATATAGGAATCATTAGTGCTAATAATGTTTCCTTTCCACGCATATAATGAAGATAGAAAAGTTACTGGTTTCCATAGATGCTGTTGGATTGGGCCATTCATGGATGGCATAGGTGGGGACATGCTACCACAGTGACAGATAATGTGGTGATTAGCAGTAGTGGATATACTATTATTATTTTTATGCCATTTTAAGTTTGCTCCTATCCCTTTTTCTCAAGCGGTCCCAAAGGGTCCCCAATCAATGACACTTCCATAGGAAGTGTTAGTTGATACTCAAGGTAGCTCTCCATGACAAAACGTCCATGTACCCATTCAGACAGATGTGTACTTATGAGTAAGGAACAGTGTGAGAGGTCAGGAGGAGCAAATCCTTTTGCACTCTCATTGCCTTTCCATCCTTTATTTTTCAGGATGTAAATGAATTTAATTTCTTTGGTTTTAGTGCTGTTTCTTATGATAGATAACCATGCTTCATTTTGTAGTTTTAAACACTGACTTCCATTACCTATATAAATAGGAGTTCCCTGAATTCCTACTGTATAATTAGATATGACTGTGCCTTCTTCTCCAGGCCTTAGCAGCCCACAGGAATCATAAAGTCCAGGCATCCAGCCAGAATCATGGGCATACACTGGTATGGTTGGATCATTCCATGACATGGCCCTATTCAAAGGAGGATTAGGGACGTAAGCCTAGTAAGTGAAGTTAACGATATCATTGCTATTTACAAATCTTACCTGTGTTGACAGAAGGGCTAACATGGCCACAAAAAGAAGCTCAGGTGTAATTGGTTTGCCTTGCTGATAGACCATGCTTTCAGCCGTCTGGGTAAGCTTCTTCACCTGCCCCCAGGTAGGCAGGTTGGCTCAAGCCGTTGATGACAATGAGCACCACATTGTAGTGCATCCTAAAGTGAGGTGTTGAAATTCTTCAGAAAAAAGGGATTCATCAGGCTCGGCACCTGTTGCTCTACGGGCTAAGGCGCCAGCCACGTACACCTGAGCTGGCAGGTTCGAATCCAGCCCGGGCCCGCCAAACAACAATGACGGCTGCAACAAAAAATAGCTGGGCGTTGTGGCAGGCGCCTGTAGTCCCAGCTACTTGGGAGGTGGAGGCAGGAGACTAGCTTGAGCCCAGGAGTTGGAGGTTGCTGTGAGCTGTGATGTGACAGCACTCTATCCAGGGTGACAGCTTGAGGTTCTGTCTCAAAAAAAAAAAGGGATTCATCAAAGTGTCGTCTTGGCCTTTTGCTCACGACGGGGTTTGATCCAGCGGGCAGGCAGCCACCGTTTTTCTTCTGACTCTGTGGAGACATAAACAAAACCTCTCCGCCATCTTAAAACTACACCAGGTTTCCAAGAATTATCGAGAGTTTTATAATATATAGGTTGATTAAGTTCAACCGAATGTTGGGCTTCTATATGTTTCCAGTGGCGTTCTGCTGCCGTGGAGGCATCTTCCACCGTATTTAGAAAATGTAGGCTCGGCGCCTGTGGCTCAGCGGGCTAAGGCGCCAGCCACATACACCTGAGCTGGTAGGTTCGAATCCAACCTGGGCCCGCCAAACAACAATGACGGCTGCAACCAAAAAATGGTTGGGCATTGTGGTGGGCGCCTGTAGTCCCAGCTACTTTGGAGGCAGAGGCAGGAGACTCGCTTGAGCCCAGGAATGGGAGGTTGCTGTGAGCTGTGATGCCACAGCACTCTATCCAGGGTGACAGCTTGAGGCTCTGTCTCAAAACAAAAAAAAAAAGAAAAAAAGAAAGCTCACAGCCTGGAGGCAGAAGTGTGTGTGTGTTAACAGGATGGCTCTCAGGTGGTTTGGCCAAGAGGCCTGAGGTCAGGGGAAGGGAAACATACACTAGACAGGCAGCTGGGTGACCCTGGGTCAAGGGAAAGGAAACACCAGATCCAGGGTGGGTGCAGAAGGCAAGGCTGGGTAGAGGGGTTCCGCCCTAGCCCTTCCACCCCTGGATGCCCCTCATTGCCCTAGTTCCCCAGCTTCGTTTTTGGCATCCACTTGGGTTCCCACGCACAGGAGCTATGAGGGGCTTTTGTTACCTCTGGCAGCTCTCCCTGATCCTTGCGGACGGGAAGACTCAAATCCTAAAGGGCAGCCATGCCAGGGGTTAAGGGAGGGCAGCGCAAAGTTGAGGAAGAGGTGCTGCCCTGCAAGGACAGAGGCTAGGGCAATGCTGGGCATCAGGGATGGTAGGCAGACCCTGGGCAGGAGCTTGGGACTTCAGCACCCACCTCCACCAATACCTCCCTTCACAGCTTCCTTCAAAGACTGTGTGTCCCGGCTTGGCACCTGTGGCTCAACGGGCTGAGGCGCCAGCCACGTACACCTGAGCTGGCGGGTTCGAATCCAGCCCCGGCCTGCCAAACAATGACGGCTGCAACCAAAAAATGGCTGGGTGTTGTGGCGGGCGCCTGTAGTCCCAGCTACTTGGGAGGCTGAGGCAGGGGACTCGCTTGAGCCCAGGAATTGGGGGTTGCTGTGAGCTGTGATGCCATGGCACTCTACCCAGGGTGACAGCTTGAGGCTCTGTCTCAAAAAAAAAAAAAAAAAGACTGTGTCCCAAAGCTGGTGGGAGCAAGAGTTCTGGGGATGACAGACGGTTCAGGAAACTGGTGACACAGCTGAAGCAGGGCCTAGGGACTTGGCACTGACTTCCTGACAAGAGCAAAAAGGAACATCTGGTAGCAGAAAGGCAAAAGCATGTCTGCCCCAGAACTGTCTGCTCTCTGGGGTTTGCACCCTGCTTTCTTTTTGTTTGAATCTTAAATGCCTGATGGCCCTCTGGATCATTTCCAATAATCACATGAGTCGTATCCAGGCAACCAGGCTCCTTCCCATTCATGCTGAGGAACAGGGAGCTCCATCTAGCCTGCTCTTTCCGCTGCCTTCTGGCACCTGCCCTGTACACATTTCCCGCTGAGCTAACCCCCTTCCCCCAATCCCCCATACACCACCTGCGCCTCTGGATCTTCCTGATAAGGAAGGAGGGGAAGGGGCTCCGTACCTTGTGGTAGGGCAAGAACTTTGCCATTCCCCACGTCTTCAAAAGCCACGTGACACTAATTGCCATATATGGCCCCTGAAGAACTACATGCCCGGCTTGCAAGATAAGGGCGGCTGCAGGCTCCGTGCTAGGAGTCCTTGTTTATCATGGAGGGAAGCCTGCTGCTTAATCTTTCCAGATATGGGTTTTCCAAGGCTGGGAGGGGTGACTTTCTAGCTGATACTTGGCTTGGTAGGAACACAAATGATATTCTTGAGCTGGGTATCAAGTTGCAGTAGGTTGTAGGAGGGGCCTGGCTCCAAAAATGCCACATCTGGAGGCTGGCAAGTCACATTGCTCCCATGGGACCTGGCTGGATGCTTTACATGGGGAGGAGCTGGGGAAGGAAGGAAAATCTACTCCCCAAGTCAGGGCTTGTCTCTAATTCTTGTCCTTAGAGGAGGTGCCTATAAAACTACTGAAATGAAATAGCAGCAGCTGTGTTTGGAGTCATCTCATCAGCCCTGGTCAGAGCTGGAATCTGATTCCATTTCATCCAGAGAGGTGGTGGGGTGGCACGGATGACGCTGTTAGGTTACCTATTTATCTATGAGTCAAGGCACAGGCAACAGAAGCTCACTACTCTCTCACACACTGCCCCTGCCCTAATGGCTGGGGTTTTCCAGACTTGGCTCTGGCATGTGAGGCAGCCAACTGCCAGCTTAGGGCAGAAACCCATCCACATTTGGCCAGCGACAACCTTTCCCCAGATACTGGGATGCACAGGCTTGAAAATACACTGGGAACCCTGGATGGCCCGGCCTTATCCAAGTGTTCTGGGCTCTAGGCAAGCCCCAGCTCTCCAGCATTGGAATAGCTCGTGAGGCTGCCCCTTCCAGATGGGAAGGTCAGGTTGGGACCACAGCACACATGAGGGGCTGGGTGGGGAGGGCCAGGCACACAGCCAGCTACTCACTCTGCAGCCAGCTCCAGGGATGAGCCCAGTGCACATCCACACAGAGAGGCTGTAAGAGCCTTGGGAGGATGAGGAAAGATGAGGGGTGGGGCTGGGAGAGGTTGGAGGGGCTGGACAGAAACCCAGTGTGACCAACACTCTGCCTTCTCTGGACAAAGGGCAAGTAGGAGATCTACTCTGTCCACTACTAGGAAAAAAAAAGTGGAAGTGGAAGAAAGATTAGGCTCAAGTTACACTCTGAATTTATTTTTATTTCTCTAAAAGTTGTTTCTGGGTTTGATTCATGTGGAAAATCACAAAGCCTCTTGTCTTTTCTGAGTATGCAGTATCCACAGCTGACTACTTCCAGACACCACGTATGTTTTCAGAAGCAAGAGCTTCCTTCCAGAAGCTCAACTCACAGGGCTCCACCACACATGTCTTGACTGCAAAGCCCTGTCCCCACAGCCTCCTTTTCACCAGCTGGCTTTTTCTCTACCACCTAACAGTTTGATCTTTTTTTTTTTGCAGTTTTTGGCCAGGGCTGGGTTTGAACTTGCCACCTCCGACGTATGAGGCCAGCGCCCTACTCCTTTGAGCCACAGGAGCGCGGACCTCACAGTCTGATCTTATCAGAGGGCTCTGTCTCTGCTCTCAGTTGCCTGCCTAGTTGGGGATGGCAGAGGACAAAAGCCTCAGATCCTGACCACCTGGGCGGCAACACACGGACTGCGCCTCTCTGCCTTGTCCACGGTCGGGCTCCTGAGGTAGAGTCGGCCGAAGGTGCCACCCACCTGCCCTTTTGTGAGGCGCCCAGGATTCACACAGACACAGCCAAGGATGTCCTGAGGAAGAAAGGAGAGGACAGTGGGCTTGGAGAAGCCCTAAACTGCAGACTCATGTGTAAAAGAATCATTGGATGGTTGGACCCTAAAGAGTTTTATAACCACAGTCAACCAAACACATTTGCAGTCAAATATATTAACTTATTACTGGAAAACTTTGGATTCCTGTGGAGTCTCTCAAATAGAATAAAGAATGAGGTGACTCGGCAGAATGACAATCAGTTCCCAAACTTGGGAGACAAACCTGATCTAGTTGTTTACTGTTTGACCACATGAAAAAATCCTGGTACTTTTGAGGTTGAAACAGGCTCTGGTTTGGCAAGAAAGGACTGGTCAGGGTGGATTCCCTGTGAGGGGCCCAATTCCAAGGTGGCCAGGGCAGAGACCAGAATGACTTAAGAGCATCTTTGCGGTACTCTCAGCTGAGCCCACTTGGAGATCATGTCAGATTGGGGGGAGGGAGAAGGCAAGTGCGTATGTGAAATGTTCCCCCGGTGGCTCTGGCATGGCCCTGGTGAGAACCTTCATTTGTGGCCCCCTTATTCACCACCTGTGTCCTCAGTCTCTGGTGGACGGAGAGGGGAACAGGGGAATACTATCTACTCAAGCATTTTTTCCTTTTTTCTGAGTTAGAATGTCACTGTTGCCCGAGGCTAGAGTGCTATGGTATTATAGCTTACAGCAACCTCCAACTCCTCGGCTCAAGTGATCCTCTTATCTCAGCCTCCTGAGTAGCTGAAACTATAGGCATGCACTAGCATGCCTGGCTAATTTTTCTTTTAGACAGAGTTTTACTTTGTCAACATCAGTAGAGTGCCATGGCATCATAGCTCATAGCATCCTCAAACTCTTGGGCTCAAGTGATCCTCTTGCCTCAGCCTCCCAAGGAGCTAGGACTACAGGTGCCCACCATAACACTCGGCTATTTTTTAGAGATAGGGTCTTGCTTTGCTCAGGCTGGTCTCAAACTAACTCCTGAGTTCAGGCAATCCACCTACCTTGGCCTCCCAGAATGCTAGGATTGCAGGCGTGAGCCACCATGCCTGGCCTAATTTCTCTTTTTCTTTTCTTTCTTTCTTTCTTTTTTGTAGAGACAGAGTCTTACTTTATCACCCTCAGAGGAGTGCCATGGCGTCACACAGCTCACAGCAACCTCCAACTCCCAGGCTTAGGCGATTCTCTTGCCTCAGCCTCCCTCTTTCTTTCTTTTTTTTGAGACAGTCTCAAGCTTTCGCCCTGGGTAGAGTGCCATGGCATCACAGCTCACAGTAACCTAAAAATCTTGTGCTTAATTGATTTTCTTGCCTCCCAAGTAGCTGGAACTACAGGCGCCCGCCACAATGCCCAGCTTTTTGTTCTTGTTGTTGCAGTTGTCATTTTTATTTTAGCTGGCCTGGGCCAGGTTTGAACCTGCCAGCCTCAGTGTATGTGGCCAGTGCCCTACTCACTGAGCTATGGGCACCTCCATTGGCCTAATTTTTCTATTTTTTTTTAATAGAGATAGGGTCTTACTCTTGCTCAGGCTGGTCTGAAACTGTTGAACTAAAGTGATCCACCTGCCTTGGACTCCCAGAGTACTAGGATTACACGTGTGGCTGTGCCTGGCCCTCTACTCAAGCATTTTACCAAAAGACTTGTTTTGGTCCCATGACCTCCTCCAAAGAAATGAAGCCTCAGTGCTGGGTCACAGAGGCCACTATCTCTATCAGTAGGCCCATGAAGGGTGAGTGCTGAGAGGTCTAGAAGGGAAAGTCAAAGACCGATTTTGCTGTTTCTGGAAAAAAAGCAGAGTTTAAACCTACCTTCACAAAGTACTTCAGCTCTGATGGGATTATGAAGACATCTGGTGTGACAGGCAGCTGTGCATAGACATAGAAATTCTCATAGTCAATGGCCATGTCTTCCTGAGGTGGGTAGAGTGGGTAGTAGCTACAGAGATGGAGAAAGACAGTCAGCCCCTGCTGATTCCAGGTCCCCCTTCCCAGACTGAGCCTTTCTGTGCACTAGCTTCCATGCTGCTTGCATTCATAGACTGACTTTTTCTGTGCTTTGGGGGACAGATTGTAGGCTTGTAGTCACAGGGTGAAGTTTCCTAGTAGTGGGCTGTTGAAGGCTCTCGTGCCAAGTCTGTCAAAGTACTCTCTTCACGGTCAGCTGATTCCACCTTAAGCGTGCTCACCTCCTTTGGGTCAGGATGTGCTTGAGTATTCGGCTGAATCTGTCTGAAGTTCCAGAAGAACTGGAGAAGGAAAAAAAGCAAGAAGCGGGACAAAAAATCTTGTTTCACAGCCCCTGGTTATCTTCTTTTTTTTTTTTTTGAGGCAGAGCCTCAAGCTATCACCCTGGATAGAGTGCTGTGGCATCACAGCTCACAGCAACCTCCAATTCCTGGGCTCAAGTGAGTCTCCTGACTCCACCTCCCAAGTAGCTGGGACTATAGGCGCCCGCCACAACGCCCGGCCATTTTCTGGTTGCAGCCGTCATTGTTGTTTGGCGGGCCCAGGCTGGATTCGAACCCACCAGCTTAGGTGTACGTGGCTGGCGCCTTATCCCGTTGAGCCACAGGCGCCGAGCCACCCCTCGTTATCTTCAAGGAGGACCTGAGCGTTTAACAAACTAGAGAGAACACTGGGCATGGTGGCTCACACCTATAATCCTAGCACTCTGGGAAGCCGAGGTGGGTGGAGTGCCCTGTGCTCAGGAATTTGAGATCAGCCTGAGCCAGACCGAGACCCTGTCTCTTAAAAAAGAAAAAAAAAAGCCAAGCATAATATAGTGGCAGGCGCCTGTAGTCCCAGCTACTTGGGAAGCTGAGGCAAGAGAACTGCTTAAGCTCAAGAGGTGGAGGTTGCTGTGAGTATGATGCCTCAGCACTCTACTGAGGGCAACAAAGTGAGACTCTCTCTTAAAAAAAAAAAAAAAATTAGAGAGAAGCTAAGAGCTAAGACCAAGACACAGTAACAAGATACCTCCGGGGAAGTTTAAAGACCCACCCACAAGTAGCCCAGACTGTTCCATATGAGAAGGGAGGCAGGACATTGGGTTGAGAAGGGAAATGCAGGAATCCCTTATAATCAAAATCAGGGAAAGCCATTAGCCAGCACCATAGTATGCAAGAGCACATAAGATTTGCACCACCACAAGGCGAGCATGTAACTGGTCTGACCACACATCTCAAAGCTCAGCCAAAGAGCACACACCCACCTTGCTCAACACATGCTTTGCTTCACATACTCCTTGGCGAGGAGGATGGAAGAACTGCTGAACCTACACTTGATTTGGCAGCATCTGATTCTCTGCAGAGCTACACACAGTTTTGTTAACAAAAAAACTCCTTCAGAGTAAATTCACAGTTCACTTACAGTTGTTTTTTTTTGAGACACAGTCTCATTTGGTCACCCATGGTAGAGTGCTGTGGTGTCACAGCTCACAGCAACCTCAAACTTTTGGGCTCAAGTGATCCTCTTGCTTCAGCTTCCCAAGTAGCTGGGACTACAGGCGCCCGACACAATGCCCAGCTATGTTTATAGATGAGGTCTTGCTCTTGCTCAGGCTGGTTTCAAACTTGTGAGCTCAAGCAATTCACCTGCTGTAGCCTCCCAGAGTGCTGGGATTACAGGCATGAGCGACCGCGCCCATCCTCCACTTACACTTGTTCAGGTCAAAAATTTGAGAGGTGAAGGAAAGGGAGGTAAAGAAGAAAATGCAGATGAATTTCTATGCCTATAAATTAAGTGCAAAGACAGAACAGACATGGATTTTTCGAATCTTAAACAGACACAATGCATCAGACCACTCCCCTTGGGCAGAGGGAAACTCAAACGGCCAGAAGATCTAGCATAAGGTACTGCTCTCAGGACCTACCAGTCAAGACCATCACAGGGCCCCTTGGTTTTCTTTTTTTTTTTATTTATTTATTTTGAGACAGAGCCTCAAGCTGTCACCCCGGATAGAGTACTGTGGCATTATAGCTCACAGCAACCTCTAATTCCTGGGCTCAAGCGAGTCTCCTGCCTCTGCCTCCCAAGTAGCTGGGACTACAGGCACCCGCCACAACATCGGCCATTTTTTTTTGAGACAGAGCCTCAAGCTGTCACCCTGGATAGAGTGCCGTGGCATCACAGCTCACAGCAACCTCCAATTCCTGGGCTCAAGCGAGTCTCTTGCCTCCGCCTCCCAAGTAACTGGGACTGCAGGCGCCCACCACAATGCCCGGCCATTTTTTGGTTGCAGCCATCATTGTTGTTTGGCGGGCCCAGGCTGGATTCGATCCCGCCAGCTCAAGTGTACATGGCTGGCGCCTTAGCCCACTGAGCCACAGGCGCCAAGCCACCCAGCCGTTTTTTGGTTGCAGCCGTTGTTGTTTGGCGGGCCCAGGCTGGATTCGAACCCGCCAGCTTGGGTGTACATGGCTGGCGCCTTAGGCCGTTGAGCCACAGGCGCCGGGTCGGGTCCCTTGGTTTTCACAGCCAAGGAAAGGACCAGGACCAGAAAACCAGCTGTTTGCTTGGGCCCTGGAATATGCTTCTTACCTACTAATTTCCTCGGCCCCCATGTGAAAGAGTAGATCCGTGGATGTCAAGCCAAAGATGACTCCATTTATGGAAAGGGTGCAGGGCTCAGACACAAACTGTATTCGCTAAAATGAGGACGGGTTAAAGAAACATTAGCATACCAAAGCCAAAAGCCTCTTTCTCATGAAAGTGAGGGGGTCTGTAAGGGCTGGGGAGGTGACCAAACCAATGTACAGCAAAACTTACAAACACATTTGCCTGTTATAAAACATTTAAGACTTAGGCCACATGCATGCCTAAAAATGTCTACCCACTTCAGGACCAGAGCTGGGGCATTATAGCATGTTGGATTTTGGCTGCCTGATGGTCAAGGAGGGGGTGCTGGTACCTTTTTGTCTTCTCGAGACAGATCGGAGTAGCTGAAAGGCGGCTGTGGGTACACGGGCTCATGGTGCACATCTCTCAATGATGGGACAAAGACAAGGTGGGAGCCAGAGCTACTTTGTCAAAAACAAACAGAGGAGGGAGAAAGATGGGAACAGTTGAGTTGGAACAGCTGGACAACAGACTGGATGTGTCAGAGCTGGATACATGGAAGAATCCCAGAACTAGACTCTGCTCTGAAGAGAACACATTGTTTCCCACAGGACACTGGCAGTGAAAGACAATTTGTTCTAATTCACAAGTGTTGGTCTTGATAAGTCTCTGATTGCCTAGAACACACTTTCTCATTGCTGTGTGTGGCATTCTACTGGGGACAGCATGGGAATTGTTGCTTGGTAGAACAAGGAAAGAATAAATGGAGATCAAGAACATTTAGAAAGACAAGGATTTCACCAAAAAATCATAGCCTCAGAGTCAAGAGTTGAAACCAAAGCTCTGACTCACTGCACCATCTGAACAAATGTGGGGTGTAAGCATTACACAGTCTGTCCGACATATAACTTGGTAAAGTGCAAGCTGGGGACGTTTCCTAGGGAGAAACCAAGCATGCTAATCAAACCCCAAGACTACTTTAGTGTGTGCATCACGACAAAGGTTTTGAAACAGACTGTTATGGTCCATTATTTCATTTCCAAGAAACACAGTCAACAGCATCCTTTCTGATTTACCATGTTAAGTTTCAAGTTGCTTGGTTTATTGGTGTTGCCAAGAGGGCTTCATGTCTGTCCACATGTATTTCACATTTATTGATTTTTCTGTATCTCAAAACTTTCATAATGACCAACGTATTGAGAAGATCAAACCTCTTGACTAACCAAACACAGGCCCATAATCACTGGACAACCACACACACTAATTTCCAGATGGTTGGGAAAAACAGGAGTGGTTTCTCTGAGCTACTGCACCCCACCCCTCTCCTTTCAAACAGGGACACCATGTGCTCAGTTTTTGCTTCCCAGCAGACTGCCTTGTGAAAATGAAAGAAATATTTAACAGCAACAGTTAATACAAAGATGACAGCAGATGTTTCTTTTGATGGAGACAGAAGGAGAATCTCTAAGGTTACAAGTAAATGAAGAAAAAAGTTATAAGTCTAGGGGCCAACTGTTTATTTTCCCCAGTCACACAAAAGAGGAAAGGAAAAAAAGTCCTGTTTCCTTGGTTCCCTTAGCTGTTTTTGCAGAGAGGCCTATTATAAACCAAATGGGCGTAAAGTGTACTTAAGGGGCATGTTTAAAACCTGTCAATAGGCTCGGCGCCTGTGGCTCAACAGGCTAAGGCGCCAGCCACGTACACCTGAGCTGGTGGGTTCGAATCCAGCCCGGGCCTGCCAAACTACAATGACAGCTGCAACCAAAAAAAAAATGGCCAGGTGTTGTGGTGGGTGCTTGTAGTCCCAGCTACTTGGGAGGCGGAGGCAAGAGACTCGCTTGAGCCTAGGAATTGGAGGTTGCTGTGAGCTGTGATGCCACAGCACTCTATCCAAGGGTCACCTTGAGGCTCTGTCTCAAAAAAAAAAAAAAAACAAACCTATCAATAGCTCTTATTTACAGCTCCTTTACTTGCTTATAATGTGTGGCCCTCTTGGGCACAGATACAGATACCTTCACATGTAAACAAAGGTGCTGGTAACAATTGTCACCCTTATCACTTTTGTGTCCTATCTGCTCAGAGTGGGAATTGAGACTTCTGCAACAGAAGATCAGAATCTTGAGACCAAAGGTAACCTGTGTATTAGTTATAATCTCTTAGACACTGAGTTCAATATAATTAATTTGAGTGCTAGAGGCCAGCGAACAGTACAATCTGTGCTCCAGATGCTGAGGGCTCAAAGTTTGTGATGGACTCAAAGGACTGAGGTGAAACTGGTTGCTGTCATGAGACAAAATTGCTGTTTCAGTGTAAGCTTTGGAAGAACAGTTAAGAAGGAAACAGGCCTCCTGCTCATGGTTATAAGCTGAATATAGGGGGAGGGATCAGAAAAAATTCCAACTATGCTCAGCATTGCACAACTTCATACATCACGGTGGGAGGGTCACATAGCTGCTTCCTCAGACAGCAAGAGAACTCCGAGGGCTCTGCTTGGCTCCTGTGAGGGAGGGCATGCCTCCTCACTGGTTCTAGATTTTACTGATAAATCAGCTTAATAGCCTACATTTCTGACCTCTCAGGAATAGAGAAATTCTCTACCCAAGGACCATTTATATACTGTTTCTAGGAGGGTGGGGCAGCTCTCCCTGCCCTATGGCACACACTGGCTGCAGATGAAAGTGCCTGGTGGTGCTGGGCACTCGCCCCCACCGCAACAATGCCTAGTTTGTTCTTTGTTTCTATCACTGCTGTCAATACCACATGGGGCAAGGAACCAAAACCAGAACCCAACCTCAAATTAAAAGCACCCAGCCAGCACTGGGGCCCCATGGCACAGTCCCTGCCTGTCCCCAAGGGCTGATAAATGGGGACACAGCCCTGTTCCTGTTTCTGGGGGGATTATCTCAGAGGAGCTCTAAGGACTCTCCGGGTCTGATGAACTCCACCAGGGTCACAACAAATCAGGGGAAGAGGAAAGGCACTTGTGTCACCTTCATTTGAGGGAATGAGGGAAAAGGGGCCAGAACTAGCCATGGGTTGTCATTTCAAATTTCTTTTTTTTTTTGGTTGCAGCCATCATTGTTGTTTGGCGGGCCGGGCTGGATTCGAAACCGCTAACTCAGGTGTACATGGCTGGCCCGTTGAGCCACAGGCGCCAAGCCACCATTTCAAATTTCTGACAGCAGAGTGAGGCAGGGCGTTCTTCACCCCACTGTGATGGCTGCTCTACTGGCCCAAGCTGCCAGTACTAGAAGGTAGTAGTATCACAAATCAACTCTGGGATCAGTTCTCACGGCCAAAGGGCAGATTAGACATCTTGTTTTAAAAACCACCTTTGTTACAGATTTGTTTTTAAAAGCTTTAGATCCAGTAATATTTGTTTTTTATGATCTTAGCTACAGCCAAGCAAATCCTGCGAAAAGATCTATCACCTGCATCAATTTCATACTCTGGCACTGGAGGGACAGGAATTGAGGCCGTTGGCTTCCTGAATGACTTTCTACTTCCTGCTTTAGATTCTTCCTGGAACAGTGACTTTCCTCTCAGATTCGAACTGCAAAGCTTTCATCACTGCTATGACCTTTCACAGCTCCTTCCGTTTGGTCTATGGCAGAGATTCAAGATCCTTACCCTCCATGAGAGCTTCTGCCTCCGCTGGGGAAGTACTGACTCAGGAAGAACCTAGACTCACCAAAACAATTGTTCACACAATATGTTTGGGCCTCACAGGATTTTGTTGTGTAAGTCATCAAACGCTTCTCAAAATCATCCTGCGAAGATTCCCATGGAATATTAGTTTATATAAAAGGGAATGAGAAAAGGAAGTAAATAAAGAAGAGAAAGAAAGAGCAAGGGAAAAGTGAGAGACTACATAGCCTTTTCAAGTTTGTTTATCTTTGTGTTTAGAGAGATGCCTCTTAACTCAGCCTCTGCACTTGAAGTTCAAAGGTTCTATCTGATCTCAGTAGTTCAAAAGGATGAAAAGGACAGGAACTACCACAACTTTAAATGGTTTCAGTTTCTTAATGAGAAGCTCTGGAAAAACCTAGGAAACTTAAGGTTCTGTCTAGCATTTTGAATTCTGACCTTCTTGTCCCTTCAATAATTGTTCGTAGACATTGCTTGAAAACATCTTCAAAGGAACTTGTCAGAAGACAGTTCTGCAAGAAAGGAAAGGAAGACAGATTTAGAGGGTAGACATCTGATGTTTATTCACTTCATCAACATGTTAGACTCCCCTTCGATGCCTGTGGGGCTAAGAGCCAAAGGAGAAGAACGGTATAAAAGGGGTGGGCTCTTTTCACAAGGAGCTGAGTCTATTAGAAGGCAGGAGAGGAGATGGGGAAGAATTAATCCTCTTGAATGTAATCTGAGGAAGAGTGCTCTGAAATCTTTTCTGTGGAAGGTAAAATATCCTGAGACAAAGGATAGGAGGCCTCTGTCCTGGGAAGGCCACTTTTGTTTTATGCAAAGGACAGCATGATGTTGGTTACCAGCTTAGGATGGTGGCCAGGCAAGGTACTTTCACAGTGCAGCCCCATGATGCCCAGACACCTGCATTCACATGAGTGCTCATGTGTCTTACTTAGTGTCAAGTGTCATACACAAGGGAACATTAGGATGAATATATTTGTATTTCCCTCTCCTGGCTTCCAGATAGCCTTATAAATCCCCCAAATTCAAGATTTTTTTTTTTTGAGACAGAGTCTCAATATGTTACCCTTGGTAGAGTGCTGGGGCATCACAGCTCATAGCAACCTCCAATTCTTGGGTTTAAGTAATTCTCTTGCCTCAGCCTCCCAAGTAGCTGGGACTACAGGCACCCGCCACAATACCTGGCTATTTTTTGGTTGTAGTTGTCATTGTTGTTTGGCAGGCCTAGGCTGGGTTTGAACCTGCCATGTCTGGCCTATGGGGCTGGTGCCTTACTCCTTTGAACCACAGGTGCCACCCCGCTCCATTTTTTGAGACAGAGTTTCATTTATGTCACCCTCGGTAGAGTGCTGTGGTGTCCTAGCTCACAGCAACCGCAAACTCTTGGCTTAAGCCATTCTCTGGCCTAAGCCTCCTAAGGAGCTGGGACTACAGGTGCCTGCCACAATACCCAGCAATTTTTTGTTGCAGTTGTCATTGTTGCTTTAGCTGACCCACAACTGGTTAGAACCTGCCTGCCTTGATGTATGTGGACAGAGCCCTACCCACTGAGCTACAGGCACCACCCAAAATTCAAGATCTTTATTGAAAATGCCCTGGTACATTTCTCTGATCAGCCACAGGGATTATTTAGGTTTGTTGCAGATGTGGGATAAGTGCCAAAAAATGAAAACAAAAATAAGGTCTCAATTGAGTGTAAGCAGCAGCACGCTTCCACTCCAACCTGATTCACTTACCTCTACCTGTTCATGTTTAGCATCCAGGAAAGGACCAAACTGCAAGCAAAGGCACCGAAAGGACGAATGAGAATTGCATGTCTGTGAATGACTTAAGATAATCTCTTCTAGCAGTTCTCTGCCCATTGTCTATCTATCCCACCAAGGTTACCTGTATAGGCTGGGAACAGTTAGCAGATGGACTAGGGGGAGGGTCTAGCCAATTTCACAAGCAGAGGCAAGTGAGTCCTAGATGGAGGGAGGCTCTCTAGACCCCATAACCAGTACTACTGCCCCCTCTACCACTGGGCTTTTTCTCTGGCTTTCTATACCTAATAAGAGAAATTGATTACCACACATAGTACTTTGAGCTTTAAAAAGAGATCAGCTCATAAGTTAGAGTAATGAGACAGAGGTAAGAATACTATAAAATCAATGAAGGGTGGCAAACACCGCTGGGCTTTTAAATTTAATAAAGATTGGTAGATGGAGCACTCCTCTCCAAAGATGTAAGATTAAGAACTAAAGGTATTTTTATTTTTATTTATTTTTGAGATAGACCCTCAAGCTGTCCCCCTGGGTAGAGTGCCATGGCATCACAGCTCACAGCAACCTCCAACTCCTGGGCTCAAGCGATTCTCCTGCCTCCACCTCCCAAGTAGCTGGGACTATAGGTGCCCGCCACAACGCCCGACTATTAGGGATTTTTTGTTTGCAGCCATTGTTGTTGCTTGGCAGGCCCAGGCTGGATTCGAATCCACCAGCTCAGGTATATGTGGCTGGCGCCTTGGCCGCTTGAGCCATAGGAGCCGAGCCTAGAAGGTATTTTTAAAATGAGTTTTGACATGCTTCTTAAAAATTTAGAATTGCATTGAAACCCTTTTCTAAGGCCAACTCCCACTGGTGCCTCCTACCAGGATGCAAACATCTGGCCGGTCATGGTTGATGATGGCAATCAGGTCAAGCAAGGGGTCATACGTGATGCTATCAGATGTGGTATACGGCCCACAGGCAGCCAGGACCATGCTTTGCTCAAAGTCTGAGATAGAAAGGATTTTAGGTCTTGATTAGAAGTGGACAGACATTGGAATGGTGGGAGGAGAAAGAGCAATTAAGGGAAAATGTCACAGGATTCAATTTATTGAGTCTTCTTATGTGTGCATCCAAGATTAGGAGATTTCATCTCATCTTCTAAGAATATTTCACTAGGTGGTTGAGACAAGCAGGTATGCAAAGACCTAGAACATGTGCTAAGCACTTTTACCAACAATGCACATGAGTGATTCAAGGGAAGTGGCTATCAGAAAAGAATGTACCGGAGTGGCGCCTGTGGCTCAGCGAGTAGGGCACTGGCCCCATATACCGAGGGTGGCTAATTCAAACCCGGCCCTGGCCAAACTGCAACAAAAAAAAAATAGCTGGGCATCGTGGCGGGTATCTGTAGTCCCGCTACTCGGAAGGCTGAGGCAAGAGAATTGCCTAAGCCCAGGAGTTGGAGGTTGCTGTGAACTATGTGATGCCACAGCACTCTACCGAGAGCAATAAAATGAGACTCTGTCTCTACCAAAAAAAAAAAGAAAAGAAAAGAAAAGAATGGCTCGGTGCCTGTGGCTCAACGGGCTAAGGCGCCAGCCACGTACACCTGAGCTGGCGGGTTCGAATCCAGCCTGTGCCTGCCCAACAACAATGACGGCTGCAACTGAAAGATGGCCGGGCATTGTGGTGGGCGCCTGTGGTCCCAGCTACTTGGGAGGTGGAGGCAAGAGACTCGCTTGAGCCCAGGAATTGGAGGTTGCTGTGAGCTGTGATGCCATAGCACTCTATCCAGGGTGACAGCTTGAGGCTGTCTTAAAAAAAAAAGAAAAGAAAAGAATGTACCAAGGTGACATCTGCTCACACTTTGGAGAATTTTCAGGGAGTGAGGACAAAGAAGCATACAGGAGAGGAGCGATCCTTCAGTGTGCCTGATGTTAGGGAGCATCTGGTGGTCCAGGTGGCTGGAGAATAGGGGCGGTACTGAAAAACCCAGAAAGATGGCTGGTGTAAAAGCCTTGAATGGGAGACTACTGGGTGACAAGTGCAGGAGCATTTATGGTTTTCTGGCCACCCATGATGCCTTGCTCTTTCCTAATTGCAGCTGCTTTCTTTTTGGAGAACCAGAACTCTCCTCCACAATGCAGTCTTAAGGCGCTCTGTCTTCCTTTAGCCCAGGGATAGGCAGGCAGGCAGTGCATTCAGTTTAGGCCTTTCACACTCTCCTCCCACCGATCTAAAATCTCTACGTGAACTATTCAAGGACAGGAAAAAGTTGGAGCTAACTTATTTTAGTCAAGATACCTGGAGAGGACAGGTGGGGAATTCCTGCTACCTGGACACCAGAGTTTTGGCCCTTATCCTGGTTCCAAGCCTGGGTTTCTAGCTTCCTGCTCAGTCTGTGAGCACCTTGTTAGTCTGAAACGGTTTCTGTAGGTGACAACAAAATCCAAACATCCCTGACTTCTTTTTTTTTTTCTTTTTATAGAGACAATCTCACTTTATCGCCCTTGGTAGAGTGCTGTGGTGTCACACAGCTCACAGTAACCTCCAATTCCTAGGCTTAGGCAATTCTCTTGCCCCAGCCTCCCAAGTAGCTGGGACTACAGGCGCCCACCACAACGCCTGGCTATTGTTTTTTTTTTTTTTTTTTAGAAACAGAGTTTCACTTTGTCACCCTTGGTAGAGTGCCGTGGCGTCACAGCTCACAGCAACCTCCAGCTCCTAGGCCCAGGCGATTCTCTTGCTTCAGCTGGGACTACAGATGCTGAGTAGCTGGGACTACAGGTGCCTGCCACAACACCCAGCTACTTTTTGGTTGCAGTTTGGCTGGGGCCGGGTTTGAACCCACCACCCTTGGTCTATGGGGCAGGCACCCTACTCACTGAGCTACAGGCGCTGCCCCTGGCTATTTTTGTTGTTGTTGTTGCAGTTTGGCCAGGGCCTGGTTTGAACCTGCTATCCTCGGTATATGGGGCCAGTGCCCTACCCAGGAACCACAGGCACCGCCTTTTTTTATTTTGAGATAGAGCCTCAAGCTGTCAACCTGGGTAGAGTGCCATGGCATCACAGCTCAAAGCAACCCCCAACTCCTGGGTTTAAATGATTCTCTCGCCTCGACCTCCCAAGTAGCTGAGACTACAGGTGCCCACTACAAGGCCCGGGTAGTTTTTGGTTGTAGTTATCACTATTGCTTGGCAGGCCTGGGCTGGATTTAAACCCGCCAGCTCTGGTGTATATGGCTGGCACCTTAGCCACTTGAGCTATAGGAGCTGAGCCCATCCCTGACTTCTTTTTTTTTTTTTTTGTAGAGACAGAGTCTCACTTTATCGCCCTCAGTAAAGTGCCGTGGCGTCACACAGCTCATAGCAACCTCCAACTCCTGGGCTCAGATGATTCTCTTGCCTCAACCTCCCAAGTAGCTGGGACTACAGGCGTCTGCCACAAGGCCCAACTATTTTTTTTTTTTTTTTTGAGACAGAGACTCAAGCTGTCACCCTGGATAGAGTGCTGTGGCATCACAGCTCACACCAACCTCCAATTCCTGGGCTCAAGCGAGTCTCTTGCCTCCACCTCCCAAGTAGCTGGGACTGCAGGCGCTCGCCACAACACCTGGCCATTTTTTGGTTGCAGCTGTCATTGTTGTTTGGTGGGCCCGGGCTGGATTCGAACCCGCTAGCTCAGGTGTACGTGGCTGGCGCTTTAGCCCACTGAGCCACAGACTCCGAGCCGCGGCCCGACTATTTTTTGTTGTTGTTGTTGCTGCAGTTCAGCCAGGGCTGGATTTGAACCTGCCACCCTCGGTATATGGGGCCAGTGCTCTACTCACTGAGCCACAGGCGTTGCCCATCCCTGACTTCTTCTTCTTTTTTGTAGAGACAGAATCTCACTTCATTGCCTTCAGTCGAGTGCTGTGGCGTCAGACAGATCACAGCAACCTCCAGTTCCTGGGCTTAGGTGATTTTCTTGCCTCAGCCTCCCACGTAGCTGGAACTACAGGCGCCTACCACAATGCTCGTCTATTTTTTTGTTGTACTTTGGCCAAACTGGGTTTGAACCTGTGGCCCTCGGTATATGGGGTAGGCGCCCTACTCACTGAGCCACAGGCACCCCCCCAGCCATCCCTGACTTCTTAATATGTAGTTGTATCACTTTTCTATTATTGTTTTAACAAATTATAACAGACTTAGAGGCTTAAAACAACACCTATTTATTATCTTAACAGTTCTGGAGGTCAGAAGTCCTAAAACCAAGGTGTTGACAGGGCTCATTCTATAGGAGACTCTACTGCCTTGTCTTTCCAGCTTTTAGAGGCTGCCTCCATTCCCTAGTTCATGGCCTCAACCTCCATCTTCAAAGCCAGCAGCATAAGACTTTTTTTTTTTTGAGACAGAGCCTCAAGCTGGCACCCTGGATAGAGTGCTATGGCATCGCAGCTCACAGCAACCTCTAATTCCTGGGCTCAAGCGAGTCTCTTGCCTCCGCCTCCCAAGTAGCTGGGACTACAGGCGCCCGCCACAACACCCGGCCATTTTTTGGTTGCAGCCATCATTGATGTTTGGTGGGCCCGGGCTGGATTCAAACCCACCAGCTCAGGTGTATGTGGCTGGCACCTTAACCGTTGAGCCACAGGCGCCGAGCCGACTTTTTTTTTTTTTTTTTTTGAGACAGAGCCTCAAGCTGTCGCCTGGGTAGAGTGCTGTGGCATCAGAGCTCACAGCAACCTCCAGCTCCTGGGCTTAAGCGATTCTCTTGCCTTGGCCTCCCAAGTAGCTGGGGCTACAGGC
>CAUYRH010036219.1:0-24187 GCA_963574655.1 Perodicticus potto | reverse complement strand
AAAATTATTTATGTTTATTTTTTTTTATTTTTTTTTTTTTTTTATTTTTTGTTTTAGTTGATTTTAATATTTTTTTTTTAGTTTTTTCTTTTTTTTTTTTTATTAAGTTTTTTTTTTTTTTTTTGTTTTTTTTTTTTTTTTTTTTTTTTTTTTGCAGTTTTTGGCCAGGGCTGGGTTTGAACCTGCCACCTCCAGCATATGGGGCTGGTGACCCTCTGCTTTGAGCCACGGGCACTGTTCTATATTTTCTTTTCTATGTTACTGAGGTTGCTGCTGTTTTCAGCTGTTTGAGCTATTTTACTTTCTTTTATTTTTCTTAATTTGTTTGCTTATTTCTATTCTTAACTTTCATTTTTACTTTCATCAAGAGCAAGGGCTCCTGTATTCTTGGTTATGGAATTTTAGCCTCATTTAATCTCTCATCATTCTACTCCTCTCCATTCTCTCTCAGAGCCATCACCAAGGAAGCCGGCCAGACCATGGATTGTACGCTTGAAGCCCACAGGAGGAGGAGGGACCCATATGTGTCGGGGAATCCCCAGGCAACCTCCACAATCACTATTTATTGAGAGTACCCACCACATGTGTGGGCAACGTGTTCCCTCCCACCGAGCCCAAACCTTCACTTTGAAGTTCCATAGCTGTTCAACGCTTAACATCCACTGTCTGCTTGTTAACATCCAGCATCTGCTCATTAACGTCTGACATCTGCTCATCTCTGCAAGCCTGATGTCCCGGCTACTACAATGTTGGCTCTGGAATGCGGGCAATACAGACTTTCATAAGGTGTATCTGGAAGGATTGGAACCTGTGGGAAGTGGGGGGTGCACCTGAGATCTGCATGGGAGGAGAAACTGCTCCAAGGTGCCACGTAATGAAAATCTCCACTCTGATGGCGCAGGGCTGACAAGAGTCCGGGGTCTGCTGCTGATGCTGACTCATGGTGTGCTACAGCCCTGAGCAGCCACAGCAGATTCAAACCTGGCTTCTGCATATCCCCCTTTCTGTTTAAGATATTCTTGAGCAGGGTGAGGGAGAAACCTGCAGTTGTTTTATTTCACTTGTTCTTCTTCTCAAGTAGCTCTCCTTCCAGCTAGGCAGACAAAGAAAAAAAAAAAAGGCACAGGATAATTAACAAAACTACATCAGAAGAGTCAGTGAGGGCCTTCACCAAAGAAAAGAGATCCAATATTTTTTACATGTTATATTCTCCTAAACAAATAAGGGTAATATTAATTTTACATATTTCATTACCTGTTTCCGGCTGACCTGTGGGGTCCTTGACACTTCCATATAAAGTATTAATATGTGCCTGAAGTTTCCTGCATTTAGCCATTGCACCCATTTAGATAAATGAGCAGCAAAAGGCATAGTAAAGACTGGAATGTCAGGCGGGGAAAGGGTAGTGTCAACATTGGGAGGCTCAGTAATCAGTGGAGCCCTGTTATCGATCCTCCTTCTCAGAAGCTCCAACTGCTGTTAGGGAAAAGGGGCGCTGACCGCTCCAAGCTACTTCCTGCTGAGAATGGATGGCGATATGGGAGGCAGTTAGAGGTTTCTTAGAGGAGGTTGATCTAGGGTTTACAGTAAATGAAAATCGGGGTGGATAGTTTGGAGTAAAATGTTTTCATGAAATTTTAGGCCTAAGAAATTGAGGTTCCCTATTCAGGCTGGGATGAGGGAGCCTTGTATCAATAAAAGGAGTTACCAAAGATGGATTCATCAAGGTGTTGGCAAGATCTCCTTCTCATGACGAGGTTTGATTCAGAAAGCAGGCAGCCACTACTTTTCTTGTTGTTCTGCAATGATATGAGCAAACTCTCAACCCCAATGTAGCACATAACCAGGTTTCCATTCAGACATATTAGGTTTCTTATAGAAAATTGGTTGCTTCACTTGGGAAGGTGGCAAATGGGTAAAAGATATCCAGTGATGTTCAGTAGCTGTGTTTCCATCATTGTTGAGATTCAAAACATCAAGGGTGAACAGAGCTCTAGTGAGACTGTATTTAGGGCAGCAGTTCTTAACCTGTGGGTCGTGACCCCTTTGGGAGTCCAATGACTCTTTCACAGGGGTAGCCTAAGATCATGGGAAAACACATATTTCTGATGGTCTTAGGAAGAGACCACTCCACTATCCGTCTCCAGGTGGGTCCACCCACGTATGAGTGAGTACCCAGCGTGATGACATCATCAGGCCAACCCCTTCACATACGCCCCGTACAAATACAGGTGTATGTGTCAGGGTTGGCACTACAATGTATTTATGTGGACCAGTCACACATGTGTAGAGAAAAGCTACTGTGTAGAAAGCAGCTGCTGTATTGAAAGCAGCTACTCTGTTAAAAGCAGCTACTGTGTTGAAAGCAGCAGTATTGGAGGTAAAATGACCCTTCACGAATTATAATTACTGGGTAAATGTAAAATCATGTACTATAAAATTATCCACTACTGCAAAAAAAAAAAAAATCTATACCATGGGAACTTAATCTGGATGCTGATCAGTCTTTTTACATTCAGCTGTAGTTGATGTGAATACTGCCCCTGTGATAGTAACAGGTATGTAAAAAACACACACACACAGAGAGAATGGTAAATTATAGGAAACTTTAATGAGCTGTATTGACTGAACTATGCCATGTATCATCTTTTGTATTATTAAAGCTATTGTTATCTATTATTTTTATTAGCAAACCATCCCATGACAATGGATCATATAGAGAAGAATGTTAAGAAAAGAAAATATAGTGAGGATTTTTTAGAGTGTGGTTTTACCTCAGTTAATTATAGCAGGAAATTAAAAAAAATTTTTTTAAATGAGAAACCGCAATGTGTTATTTGTTGTGAAGTTCTATCAGCTGAATCTATGAAGTTGAACAAACTAAAATGCCATTTTGATAGCAAGCATCCAAGCTTTGCCAGCAAGGATACCAACTATTTTAGAAGCAATGCTGATGGACTCAAGAAAGCCAGACTTGACACTGGTGGCAAGTACCACAAACAAAATGTAGCAGCTGTTGAAGATTCATATTTGGTGGCACTCAGAATTGCTGGAGCTATGAAACCTCACACCATTGCTGTGAATTTACTGGTGCCAGTAGCCAAAATCATTGTTCGAGTTATGATTGGAGATGAATTTGTTATGAATTTGAGTACAATTTCCTTATCTAGCAACACTGTCTGCAGAAGAATAGATGACATGTCTGCTGATAGTCTTGATCAGGTAATTCAGGAAGCTAAATGTGCTCCACTTCCAACATTTAGTATCCAGCTTGATGAATCTACAGACGTTGTAAATTGTTCACAGTTACTGGTTTACATGAGTTATATTAATGATGGCGACTTTAAAGATGAGTTTCTTTTTTGCAAACCACTTGAAACAACAACTACTGCATGTGATGTATTTGACACAGTCTGTTCATTTCTGAAAGAGCATAAGATCTCTTGGGAAAAGGTTTGTGGTGTTTGCACAGATGGTTCTCTAGCTGTGCTAGGATGTTGATCTGCATTTCAATGTCTGGTACTGAAGGAGTCACCAAAAGTCATCAGAACTCACTGTATGATTCATCGGCAAATATTAGCAATGAAGACACTGACACAAGAGTTACAAATAATGAAAAACATCATAAGTTCTATCAATTTTGTAAAGGCAAGCACTTTAAACAGTCAACTGTTTTCACAACTATGCAATGAGTTGGATGCGCCCAACAATGCTTTGCTATTTCACACTGAAGTGAGATGGTTGTCCAGAGGAAAAGTTTTAAAATGTGTTTTTGAGCTTTGTGATGAACTCAAAACATTTTTTAACCAGAAAGCAAGACCACAGTTTGAAGCACTTTTCATTGATGAAAGTGACCTGCAGAAAATAGATTACTTGGTTGAAATCTTTGCCATCTTGAATTAGTTAAATTTGTCACTGCAAGGACTAAACGCAACATGCCTTAATTTGTCTGAAAAGATCTGATCATTCCAAATGAGACTTCAGATTTGTCAAAAGAAGTGGATGAATGTGAAATTTACATGTTGCCTACCTTATCTGCTTTCTTTGAGGAACATGACATTGAATCAGACAAAAGGATTACAATGATAATTTCTGTGAAAGAATACTTGCACATGCTTGCAGAGGAAATTTCATTGTACTTTCCAAATCTACCTGATACTCCATTTGCACTTGCCAGAAACCTATTCACAGTCAAAGTTGAAGGTGTCCTGAGACAGCACAAGAGGAGTTCATTGAACTTATTAACAGCAATGCAGCAAGAACCCATTTCTTTATAATGCCAGTTACAAAATTCTGGATCAGGTGTATACAGTCATATCCTGTTCTGTCTGAGACTGTGTTGTGCCTTCTTCCATTTCCAATAATATATCTTTGTGAAACAGGGTTTTCCAGCTTGTTGGTTATCAAGTCTAAATACAGAAGTAGACGTTGTGGAAGATGATCTTCATTGTGCTCTTGTAAAGACTGCCCCAAGAATTTCTGATCTGGTGAGAAAGAAGCAATCTCACCCTTTGCACTGACATTGGCTTTTAATGCATGCTGTCACAAAATGTAGCAATGTAGTTTACTGTTGCTAAATTATTACCCATGCTACACCATGCTTCAAGACAAAATTTCATTTATTTGTAATTAGAAATAAATATTTCACGATATATAATTACATATTGTTTTTGTGATTAATCACTATGCTCTGATCATGTTCAATTTGTAACAATGAAAATACATCCTGTATATCAGATATTTAAATGATGATTTATAACAGTAGCAAAATTATAGTTATGAAGTAGCAACGAAAATAATTTTATGGTTGGGGGTCACCACAACATGAGGAACTGTATTAAAGGCTCATGGCATTAGGAAGGTTGAGAACCACTGATATAGTGCTACTTTTCAAGGGGAGTAAACCATCTCCCCCTTTTTGTTTAGCTATCATATCTTTTAACTTTTTGTGGTGGCATTTGATAACCAGCACCCCATGAGATGTTAAACCATTTTTTCCTAGCAATAGCCCAATAGACTCTGGGGGAATAGGGAGGCATATTCCTGTTCTTAATTTCTTTATTCCCATGTTGGGAAGTAAAAGAACATTATCACATGCTGGCAAATCTAAAGTGGCACTACCTTGGGTGACATGTAAAAAGGATTACTGTAAAAGGATGGGCTGAAGCTTCCGGTGAGTGGGTAAATCCCAATACCTGTACTTTTTGTCCATGGGCCCCAGGATGGGCCCAGTAGATAGTTTCCCTGCTGTAAAGGTGTTCCATTCTTATCAAATTGGGAGCAGCACTCATTCGCCCAATGGAATATTTTTTTTATAGCTGGGACTTACCCCTGGAGGACTACATTTTCCTTGTTTCTTTTGATTATTGAGATTACCCTTCCCATTGGTATTCTGATTGCTACTCCTTTTCCAACACTCTTTTCTAGTATGGCCTGGCTTCCCACAATTGTGAAATGTAACAAAATTTATTTTGAACCCATTTTTTAGGGTGGCAGCAAGAAGATTAGCCTTATAGGGTTTGGTTCCAATATCAGAGCATGCTCTCATATATTCCTCTAGAGGAACATTTTGTGCCCTCAGAGGATGCAAAACCTTTTGACACTCAGAGTTAGCATTTCAGAAGTTCTCTAAGTTCTAATGGCCACCCTCTCCCCCAGGTCTGGGGACTAGAGGAAGCAGCTTTTGCTTATGGGGTGAAGCTGGGCATTGAGTGGGAACTTTAAAAGAGTGAGTGGACTCGAACAGTATATGGCAGCCAGATTTGAGTACTGGTTGGAGTGTATTTGACATCAGTTTGGTGGAAGGCAAAGCAGCCCAGCCATACTGGGAAGGTTACACCTGCCAAGGTGCCACCATTGTGGCAAAGTCATGAGAAGGTCATGAGGGTGCATAAGGGTGGGCTCTTATCAGGGTCCTATGGCAGTGATATCTTAGTTATGCCTACCAGGATCAGAACTCCACTATTGGAACAGTCTGAGGTACTGCTGCACTCCAGAAGAACTGTTGTCAGGCAGCACTGTGAGACCTGTGTCTGAAGGCTTCTGTAGAGCTTTAAGATCCCAACCCAGCTGGGTCTGAATTCTGAGGAAACAATCAATCACAAGGGCAACTAAGTTAGCAATAAAGACCATAAAAATTGCCAGTTGTGGTCTCCATCACCTAAAAAACCAAAGCACCTCCTGGTGTGCATGTGATAAATTGTAACATACATATATATATTCGTTTTAAAATTGGACCTTTCTGCTATATACAGATATGTGTGTGTGTGTGTGTGTGTCTATATCTAAGTGTATAAATACAAGTATATAAGTATATAATTTTTACTTTAGTATATTTTTCTTCTTTCTATGTTGCTGAGGTTGCTGCTGTTTTTGCTGGTTCAGCATTTTTTTGTTTTGTTTTGCTTTTGCTAATTTGGTTGGTTGGTTCTATTCTAAACTTCCATTTTTACATTCATCAAGAGGAAGGGCTCTGTATTGTCACTTACAGAATTTTAGCCTCATTTCACTCCTCACCATTCTTTTTTTTTTTTTTTTTTTTGTAGAGACAGAGTCTTACTTCACCGCCCTCGGTAGAGTGCCGTGGTGTCACACAGCTCACAGCAACCTCTAATTCCTGGGCTTAGGTGATTCTTTTGCCTCAGCCTCCCGAGTAGTTGGGACTACAGGCACCCACTACAACACTCAGCTATTTTTCTGTTTTACAATTCAGCCGAGGCTGGGTTTGAACCCACCACCTTCAGTATATGGGGTTGGTGCCCTGCTCAATGAGCCACTGGAGCCACCCCTCACCATTCTTTTTTTAATAGAGACTCTTCTACTTTTTTCATCTTTCCCATATAAATTGCTCCTGCAACAGCTAAGATATTCTCTCCTTTTTTGATCTTTCTTCTTCCTTACCTTTTTCCTCTTCACTCTCTCTCCTTTGTTTGAAACAACTGTATATTTAGTATCCATTATTTCCTCTTATTTTATTATTATTTTTTCTTCTTCTTTTTTTCTTTTTTCACTGAGAGATGGATGGCACAGCTGTGGTCTGGTACAGAGGTCACAGAATTAGTCTGACTCAAGGAGAACAAGACATCATGTTCTAGGGAGCCCTTCCACTTTTGGCCCTGGGAAGACAGTATTGGCAAGTTCACACAGCAGAACTTTTGTATTTCTTTTTCATTTTTACTTATTTTTTTTTATATCTTTTTGGGTTTTGCTCTTTTCTTTCTCTTTATATTTTTGGCAGAGGAATAGTTTGACTTCACTCAGGCTGGTAAGGAGCTCCTGATTTCAAGGAACCCACCCAGTACCACCCCTCAATATCCTTGAATTACATGCATAGCCTTAGCACCATGCCAATCAATACCATTCCTTTTATCACTCCTATTCTCTCTTCCCATCCTCCTGCTTTCCTGTTCTTCAATTATTTTCTTTCGTGCCCTTCCTCTTTTCTTTTCTTTTTCTCTTTCCTACATTTTTTTCTTTTTCTTTCATTTCCTCTTGTTTCCCTGCTTGCTCTTTACACTTCTCTCCTTTTTAGCAGTATATCAAGAGGCCACTTCAAGACCTAAGTTCTCAGATAAAGTAAAATGAAGCAAAGGAGGAAGTGAGAAGTAAACAGAAGGAAAAGGATGCAAACAAGAAGAAAGAACACATCAGGAGGAATGAACAGAAAACTTCGGGTGACATGAAAAACCAAAACAGAGCAACTCTACCAAGGGACCATGAGACAGGTACTACAAAAAACTCCACCTATAAAGAACTAATGTATTTGACAGAAAGGGAATTTAAAATATGGATGATAAAGACAATAAAGGGAATAGAGAAGAAAATGGGTAAGACATAACCAAAAGTCAGATGAGAGATATGTAGAATATAGAAAGGATATGGCAGTAAAACTCGGGAAGCTTGATTGTCTCCTATTATTCTTTCTACTGTGTCTTTAATTGTCCTGATTGCTGTTTACCCAACTCAAGGAAAAGTAAAGATGCAGTAGGAATTATCAAAACTAGGAGAAGAAAGAACCTCACAGCAAGAGGATAAAGATTTCGTGTTAACCCAGGTACTTAAAGAGGCAGGAAAGAAGAGAAAGCAGTACAGACACTCAGTGAACTACAAGATTTCATGAAACATTCAAACATATAAAAAATAGGGATCCCTAAAGGAGAAGAATATTGTCCCAAAGGAATGGAAGCCCTGTTGGAGATTATCATCAATGAAAACTTCCGAAGTTTTACTACAGATCCCAAATCCTTTTATTTATTTTTTTATTTTATTTTTTTTTTAGGTTTAGTGCAATTTTCTTTTTTTATTTTTATTTTTCTTTTTTATTATTGGGGATTCATTGATGGACAAGAAACCAAGTCACTCTGATTGTATTTGTTAGGTAAAGTCCCTCTTTTTTTTTTTTTAATTATTTTTTTATTGAGTCATAGCTGTGTACAATAATTCAGTCATGGAATACAGTGTGCAGGCTTCACACACAATTGGAGATATTTTTATCAACCTGATTAATATAACATTCATGATATTTTCTCATTTACTATGTGAAAACAATTTTGATACGTATTTAGAAGTTTTCTCCTGACCCTTCACATATGCACCACAATTGTGATGAAAGCTAATCCAATACTCAAAGGAAATTGTCATAAGTATCACATTAATAGATAAATCTGGTCTGAGATTCTAAAACCTCTACTTATATTTTTTCCAATTAAAGGAATACATAAGCTATAGAGAAATTTTATAAAATAAGGAATAGTAAAAATAATATGAGATAATACCTATTACCTAGTAAAAATAATATGCGATATTACTCCCATTACACAAAGACAACACTCTTTATCTACATATTTTTGCAAAGTATAATTTTAAAATGTTTGTCAGCAATATTTGACCATTCCTGTTCTTGAAATGATGGATTCAGATGTAAGTACTTGTGATGGTGGGAATTTGTGGAAATTGTTTTGATTGATGTAATTTGTATAATACAATAAGAAGCATAATAATGAGCTGAGAGGCAGATATTTCTGAAAATAACAATTGTGAAACAAATGTCCCGAATTCTAGAAATGAATGTCTCAGGGGAGTACAGTTTGATTTGGGGGAAACATTAAAATCTTTGAAACAGAGAATGTCTCTATTTTATGAAAATTCTTGTATTGATTAGAAACAGAGAGACTCTCCCTAACTTATGAACTTAATATAACCTTAATATCAAGTCTACACAAGGGGAATATAAAAAAAGAAATCAATCCATTTTCATATTTGAGTAAAGACATCGTAATTCTATAGAAAACAGAAGCTGAGGCATAACAGCATATAAAAAGTAATAAAGCGTGACCTGGTTGGTTTTATCCCAGGCATTGAAGGATATTTTAACATAAAATCTTTTAATGTAATATATCACCTTAACGGGATTAAAGGGGAAATATGATTATCTTAAGTGATGCAAAAAAATCCTTTGATAAATTCTAATACCTCTTTGTGATAAAGACTGTGATCAAAGTAGAAATAGAATGGAAGGTTCTTAACCCAATAAAGGATATATTCCAAAAACATACTTTATTATAAAAATTTAGATGAAATGAGGGATCTGACAAGAGAGTCACTCACTGTGACTACTTTATATTTTGGTCAATGTCTTAATTCTAAAGATAGAAAACATTTAAGGATGAAAAGGGAAGAAAATGTTATTATTCAGAGGCATTATATGTATGCAAAACTCAAGATAATTGAGCAATAAACTATACAAATCAGTAAGACATTTCAGCAGTTCACTGAACATAATTCATTTCTAAAAGCCAGTAGTATTTCTACCATCCCCAAACAATTAGAAATTATAATTGAAAAGAACTTCTCATTTATAATATCATTAAAGAGCATAAGGATCTCAGGGGAAAAAATCAGATAAACCCTTTAAAAATTTTAGAAAAAAATTATAATTTTATTAAAGATCAAAAAATAAAACCTAACTCAATTACCATTTGCATAAATAAGTTTTGATACACAAAATACCTGAATGTGTATTTTTAATGTTGGTAAAATGACATACACTTTATTTAAATGAGTAATTCACTTCAAAATTTTTATTTATAGTTTTCTTTGATCTTGTTTGGGAAATCTACATGTACTCCGTCATCATAGATTTTTCTATTCTTTTAATTTTTTTACATATTTGAAATTTATATTAAGTTTTTTTCTACCTATATTTGAATTTGGATATGTAATAAACATGATAGAGTACATAAGGATCTGTTAAACAAGATTCATCCCCGACAAAATATTTTGAAAAAGGAACATATTCATTAATTGAATAAGTTCAGAAAGATACATATAGAAGAAACCAAGAAAAAAAAGTAAAAATACTATCCTCAATCTTCTTTAAGGGATTTGTAGCTCATATCTAATCCCTAAAATCTAGACAAAGAAAACTTTGTACAGATTATTTACAAAAAAATCAAACGTGCCATGCAGTGTGCTTGAAATCTAACTAATATTTTTAAAATAATAGGGTAGGGTGTTAAATTCAGTAGGAAGGAAAGAAGCAGTAACCATTTGGAATTTAAGATAACTGTGGCATATGTATACCAAGGAATGCTTTTCAGTGGTAAAAAAATGAAAACATTGTATCTTTCATATTCACCTGAAAGGATTTGAAGAACAGTCTCCTAAGTATCACAAGAATGAAAAATCATTCATCCCATGTACTCAATACTAAGTTTAAACTAGTGGATTAATAACTACAGACCCACATGAGAAAAAAATTCAATTAAATTCAAGAAGGGAATAGGGAAGGGGCTTATTGTGTTCCCACCTAATGGACACAATGTATTGGGTTAATGGCAACCCTCTTGTGGAAAGGACAGATGCACATCTCAGACTTTACCTTACAAACACAAGCAATGTAACCTAATCATATGTATCCTCGTAACAATCTGAAATTTAAAAAAAAAGTTAAAATCAAAAAAAAAAATCAAGTAACTCTACTTCTGAAGAAAAGTACTGAAGAAATGTTGTAATAGATGTCCATTTTAGCCAGACATTTGTCAAACATTCACACTAGCATTATTGACAGGGGAAGTTCCAGGATTGTTCAATAATGGATCAATGTCTACTGTAATGGAATTCACTAATGTATGTCCTAGAACTCCACTCATAGAAATCTCATGGTTCAGTTTGATCAATACAGTTGATAAGGTTATAAAGCATATTTTGTTATTAAAATAAGATGACTTAAAATATGAAAAATATGAATAATTCAATAAAACAACATAATGACTGTCTAAGATGGAGATTTATTTTGACATTTTAGGTAAAGTGATTGTAAACTAATAGCAAAGCTATGACAGGCATATCTAAATATTCTGTGACTGAATCTGTTGAGAAAATTATTTTTGGCTGCGAGAATAATTCCTTAAGAATGTAATAATTGAGTAATGGCTTTGCGAAAGGGTAGGGTTTTGATAAGGACGGAGTAGAGTGAGAACTGTTGCAGATGGAAGAAACTGAGTGTGGGCAAAGGCAGCAAAGTGAGAAACTGGGAAGTATTCACAAATGTCTTGAACGTGACCACCAGGTATCAAATCTAAAGTATTTTGAATGCCATGTTATGGAGTTTGGGTTCTGTATATTAAATAATGGCATTGAACATCTTTAAGCCTAAACATTATTCTCACAGCAGGATGTAGGGTATATCCAATCAGTAAGAGATTTCATGAGGAAGACAATAATTCTAATAAAATGTAATATAATTCTGAGTTGTGATATTAGTGATGGATGGGATTGATGTGAGAAAAACTGTAGGGACCAAATCATTAGGACCCTAATATTTGTATACCGGGAAATCATTTATTTGACTCAGATATTCATTGAGTGTCAAATAATGGAACAGTGAACAAAATTGTGAAAATCCCTCCTTTTAAAGAGCTTATTTATAGTAGGGAAGAGACACAGTTAATTAATGAAAATCACGAATACAATATATAATAAATTAAGAAATAAAAGATACAGAAAGAGATGTTGTAGTAAAGAGGAAATAGTGCAACTTTATGTAATGTGATCAAAAAAAAGCCTTATTCTGAAGGTGATAAGTGAAAACAAAAAGGAGGCAAGGCAGTCAGTGCTGGGGTATCTGAGAACAAACTCCCAGAGGCAAAAGAATTTGCAAGAATATGGGATCTGAGTGAGTAGGAGATGAAGTCAGAGAAGTACTAGTCACCTTCCACGCAAGACCAGTGTAAAGGTTTGACTTTTCTTTCTAAGAGACGAGGCATAGGAAAACTTTGAAGAAAAGTGTCATTATCTGACTTCTATATTAACAAGATAACTCCCTGTTGAAAAATATTAAAGGAAGCAAGGTGGAAGCAGGGAGACTGGTCAGGAGTTTACTAGAGTAAACACTTGGGAATGGTGAAACATTATCATGGCAATTAGAATTGGAGCAAGTATGGCTAGTAATTTGTTGAATCCCATAGAGACAGTAGGAAGAATAACAGACTTTCAATAAAAAGTAATAATGCTGGTGTTAGGTCAACTTGAATTTTAAGTGCAAATAGAGTTTCCAAGTGGATTTAGTAATTTGGATTTATAAGTCATTTTTGCCCTAAACTTATTCAGTACTATACAGATTATTTGGAAATGTGTGTCATAGTCCATTTTTGTGTTCCTATAAATGAATAAGTGAGAACTGGCTAATTCATAAAAGAAATAGTTTATTTGGTCCAGGATACTGATGGCTGGAAATTTTAAGACAGGGCAGCTGGTGAGGGCCTTAGGCTGCTTCCACTCATGGTAGAAGGTGAAGGGGAGTGAGCTTGTGCACAGATCACAGGGTGAAAAAGGAAGCAAGAGCAAGATTGAGCAGATATGTGATAGGCTGTTATAGACAACGAGCTCTATGGAAACTATATGAATGAGAACACATCCCTGGGGAGAAGGATTACTGTGTTGAGAGACCATACCCTCATAACTCAACACCTACCATTAGGCCTGTCTCCAACCTTGGAGATCAGATTTCATATTGAGGTTTTGAGGGGACAAACATCCAAACCATTGCAATGTGCTTAGTGAAAAAAACACTGAAATTTAAATGTAATTTTAAAAGTTTGGGGTTAAGAAAAAATAGCTGTCTTTAAATGATTTGAAAATTGTAAGAAGAAAAATTTCTTCCGCTAATCCCTTTTTCACTGATGAATGTTCTAAGACACTGGACTCACACCAAAGTGGTGTGGTAGTTTTGGTCAGGTTAGGGTCACAGAATCTCTGGGACATTCATGATGAGAACCCTCTTAATAAGTGTTGGGTCCAGTTGAGAACAGGAAGAGAGAGAGAGAGACTCTGGATACGAAAGCAAATATTATGCCCAAGGGAGGTTGAGTAGAGAAAAAAATTAGAAGGAAAATGTTGTGAGGCAGACATGCTGGAAGCAATTCATCTACCAATTAATAGACAGACTGGGTGGCTTTTTATGGGTTCTTGGGCTATGTGAGTCTGGGCTGAGATGTGTGTCAGAGGTTAAAGGCATAGCCAAAGGTAAGTCTAGAAGAGAGAATGAAAGCCCAAATTTCAGTTGCATACCAAAAGGGATATGCTTCCCCCAAAGTAGATTGTATTGCTTTTAGAAGCTTTAAAAGTTACGGTTAATTAAAACACGTGGCAGGGCAATTCATCAGACATAAGTTTTTAAGTGGAGATTCAAGCAGATATAAGGAAACAGAGTTAATAATCTCTAGATTCTAAATTCTAAAATAAATGACAGTGAGATTGATTCTTCCTGTATTGAACACAAGGATTGCTTATGACAGCCACTGCCTTTTGTGATTCTCTGTTCATTTGTTTAGCTTTATTTTATTGACTTACACAGGAAGTCTAAGTGATTGCTGCTCACTTGTTGCATCCTACCCACATGGGAAACTTCACCATGCCATCAGCAACATTCTATATTCCAGTCTGATTTCTTTAGGAATAAGTAGACATAAAAATGTGATTCTCAGCATAACATTGGAATTCTGTCAATAAATTCATGTACTAATGCAGAACTTGAATTTACTTAGCCCGGGTATGAAGAATCCTTTTGAGTGAGGCTTCTATTGATTGAAAATATGGATGTTGTCAGAAAGAATAAGTTTAGCCAGGAAACATGTCCAATGATAATATTTCAGACAGCCTTGTCAGGATCCTTAGAGGATTGTGAAAATTGAGAGTGGCAATAGCTAGTGGAGGCAATCTGTGAGACAATTAATAAGCTACGTATCACTCATTCGTTTATCACTAAATAGTCTTAATAGTTTTATTTCTGCTGACAAAATATCTTAAAAACAGCCACTGGGGCATGTGGAATTTGGAAAGTGTCACTATAGAATTGATTTTTATTCCTTTAATAAATTGAACAAAGAAACATGATTAAACCTTCCCTGTAAGGAACTACAGTGTATATTGTTATGTGTGGCCTGGGATTTCTGGTGCTTAAGACTTGGCCCTACCTTCCAGGAAATTGCTGTTTTGTAAGGATGGTAAAAATGTATGAGATATTTATAACACAAAGCACTCTATGCTGTGTGTCATTTCAATGATGTACAATATTATGCAAAGTCTGTTATGCATGTCACCTTCATCAGAATAAACTGGGATACTTTTTAAAAATAAATATCCCTTGACCTTATTCAGTCAGAGCCATGGAATCAAAAAGCTTTCTCAGTGGAATTTAGGAATCTGTATTTTTGCAACTCACTTCATACTAGATATGGCCCCCCAAACTTGTGCAAGAGGCACTACAGTAGTTCCCAGAAGGAAGATCACTTCTAGTTAATCCAATGGTCTCTGTCTTACCTTCACACTACAGTTAGGTGGAAAGCTTTACTGATGTTTAGGCCTCACCCTTAGACATAATGTTCCACGTGGTATCCTGGGTATTGAAATCATTTACAACCAACATAGTAGATGATAGCTTCCAAATGTTACAGTCTGCTTATATGTTCACTCATGATATTGTACATCTAACACTCCGTGCATTAGCCGTATTGAACTCCTAGAAGACTCCAAATGATGATGGTGATGATGATAATTAAAATAATAGTAACTCTCAATGTTATTTTATGCCAAGTATAAATTTGTCCTCTAAGGATCCTAACAAGGCTGTCTGAAATATTATCATTGGACATGAAAATTCAATGAGGTAAATGCTATTATTATTCCCATTTTCCAGATTAGGAACAGAGCTATTGTTCCTAATCTTGTTACTACATGACAGAATTTGGATTTGAACCCAAAGCAGTCTGGCTCTGGAGTACACATGTTCACACTGTGTCATGTTCACATATTTCACATGCCCCTCTCCCTCCCTCGTATAATTGAACTGCGTCATATGTATTTATACTGCCTCCTGGTGGTGCCCGTAGCTCAGTGGTTAGGGCGCTGGCCACATACACCCAGGCTGAAGCTATTACAAACAGCTTTGAACCTGGCCCAGGTCAGCTAAACAACAATGACAACTACAACAACAAAAATATTGCTGGACGTTGTGGTGGGCTTCGGTAGTCCCAGCTACTTGGGAGGCTGAGACAAGAGAATTGCTTAAACCCAGGTGTTTGAGGTTGCTGTGAGCTATGATGCCACAGCACTCTACTGAGGGCAACATAGGGAGACTCTGTTTCAAAAAAAAATTACCTTCCTCTAACCTCTTACATAGTAAATTTTTACCTATTTTTATTTCACAACTTAAATATCACCTCCCTGTAGGAAGTTACCTCCCTACTCTAAGAAGTGTTGTTTCCATTGTAGAAGCTATTAAAGAACTTTCATTTTTTTTTCTTTTGTCAACGTTAGTGTATTATTTTCTTGAGGGATGAGATTCTGCAATTTAATTTTTAGAGTTATTTCAGTAATGTCTGGAATGTGGTAGCCATTGAATAATTGTGGACTAAGTGATTAATTAAATGCCGGAATACATAACTGAATGGGAAAGTAGAGATATGTTTGGTCTTTCAAATAAATTAACTTAGCTGGTTGATTAAGTGGTAAAAGCCAAAAATGCATCAAACCTTCTTCAGTTTGTGACTGATGTTTGCATTTCATTTGAACAATAGCTGGGTATTACTGAAGAGTTTAAATAAGGAAGCCACATAATATATTCTGTTTCATCCAATAAGACTTAACCCAGAAAGGCCCTCTGGGAAATCCTGTAAGCACGTCTTAGCACCCCAAACCATCCTATCTACATTGCCATGTCTAAGCAGGGAGTGATAGCTTCATCTAACTAAAGTCTCACTTTGGGATGGAAGTAAAGCAAATGTGAGGGATGAAGGAGTGGTGCTCAGCTCAGCTTCAAAATGTGAGTTAGATGGAAAATGAGTTGCCAGTGCAGCAGGTGGGAATGTGGGTCACAGGTTGCAGCTTTAAAGGAACCAGAATTCTGGGTAACAATGAAAGGAGTGTTTTCTGAAGATTAACCTGCTCACAGTGTGCAAGATGGGAGAGCTAAAAGAATGATTTATACATTTTTAAAAGGTTAGGAAAAGGATTCCATGTTATGTGAAAATGGTACAAAATTCAAATTTAGGTGATACTGCACATGGTTTTATTGGAACACAACCACGTACATCCATGTAAGTATTATTTATGGCTCTTTCAATTGTGCTGCCATGGCAGAGATGATTTTTTACATTACTGACACATAAGACCTGCAAAGCATGAAATATAATCTGGCCTTAGACAGAAGTTTGATGAGTCTGGAAAAGTGCAAGGCATAGGGAATCATTAGGAACCTTACATAGGGTATTACAATAGCTTATAAATGAATTGATGAAGATATTTTATCACAGAGCCTTTTTAAGTTGAAGGAGTTAAAGTTAATCTCAGGGAATCAATGGTGAGGAGTTACAGAGAACCAGGAAAGGTGGGATGTTAGAGTAGGGTAGAGGTTCTGTGTAGGGTGGCCTTGTGGTGAGTCTAGTCTAGAGAAGGACTAGTAAGTGAAGTTTGAGCAGGGCTGAGGGGCCAAAAGTGGTGAGTTAAGGGATAGCAGTGGGTGAGCCAGAGGTGGCAAGACTCAAAGGAAAGGATAGAAGTTTGTTTCTTGATCCCAATAGGCACTTAATAAATATTTACTAAATCGCCTAGTCGTGAACTGACAGAGGAATCAAGTGATGTTAGAATCCAGGGGCACTAGAGAGAGTAAGGTACCATGAAGCCAGAAAGGTTATAGGGGGGCCTGCATCAGAAGAACCTGTGTTGCTTGTTAAATAGGAAAAGTCCTGCCCCCTAGACAAAGCCTATTGAACCTGAACCTCTGAGGATTTAGACTGGGAATGTGTATTTTCATCAAACTTCCCAAGTGATTCCTATGCACATTAAAGCTTGAGAACAAAGACTTAAATGTAGCTTACCTCACTGAAGTCCTAGGAGGGTTGCAAAGGTATTATGATATAGTTGCAAGAATGCAAGAATATCTGTCATCCAAAGAGGCAACTTGGGAAATCTTAGCTTAAAATCCCCCACTAATTAAGATTCATGAATAGAAATGGTTTGTTTACGGAAGGACTTTTGTCTGAGTCATTAATTTTTAGAAAGGTTTATGATCTTTCAGGAATTAGGTTCATCTGAAAATACACAAGGGTTTGCTGATTGACACTAAAATGAACAGCTGAGTGCTTGAGTATGGTAAGAAACATTAAGAAAACAGAATGGTTTGTAGATAAAATGTAATGTTGGGGAAAAACTGCCCTCCAGGCATCTATTCTCTTATAATACACTTAGAAATGATTTTTCTAACAACAAATCATATGTGCAGTTTTTCCAGACCATAATTATATTAAATAGCATTACATTTTTTTTCTTTAGCACACCTTTGATTTCTTTTTTAAAAAATAAAAATAATGTGTTTTCTGAAGATGACAATAATGAAAACTTTAGTGCCTAAAAAATACAACAGAGGGTAAGGATAGAGCAATTTAGAAAACTCAGTTTTGCATTTTTAACGTGAGAAATTTTTTTATCTGACATAATAAAATGTGATATTTTAATTTTCAAATGTTTTTAATTTCCTGTGTAACTTTATAGGGAGAACTTGTATCTAGTAAAAATAGAAAAATTAGCTTAGCATTATGACACTCCTGTGGTCCCCACTACTGCAGAGGCTGAAGCAAGAGGATCACTTGAACCTAGGAGTTTGAAGTGGCTGTGAGCTAGGCTGATACCACAGCACTTTAGCCTAGGGCAACACAGTGAGCCTCAATCTCAATAAAAAAAAAAGGAAAAGAAAAAACAGATATTTAACATTACTGTAGCCACAGTACCATCCTTCCGATACCTTGATTACGTAGAGAAATATAAATCAATACTTAACACAGAGCATTACGAAGTGTTATTCATTTCATGATAACTGACATTATCACAGGAATAAACAATGCAGCATCCCAAACCTACTTCAGGCCTATTTGGACTAGTATATAATCCAGTGTGTCTGAAATAGCCACAATTTGCTTGTCTTATGCCAATATACTTATTAACGATGCCCTCTGCACTTGCAAGTATCCTGGCTTAGGTAACAAATTACATGCTGACTGTCAATTTGATATTCTTACGTACTTGTAAGAAGAAGCCCCTTCTCCCAGTTAAGCTTTGACGCAAACTTTTTTTATCACCATTGCATGATAGTAGCAGGAGCGCCATCCTGAGAGGAATGGGTCTTGTAGTTTGACCTCCTCTCTCAGTTCAGAGATGTTCGTGCTTTAAAGTTTCATTACCTCTTGTTGACTCTTGGCCTCTTGTCTAGACCTGAGAGTGGAAAACGATCTAAATAGATCTGTGCTCCTTGAGTCTTGGCAAAAGAAATATTGCTTGAATCTGGACTCAGCCATCATAAAACCCTGTATCAATAGTGCAGACGAATGTAAAATGATTGGAGTGTTATAGCATTGTGATTGAGATCTTAGCCTTCAGAGTCAGTCGGACCTGGGTTTGCTTATTCTGTGAAATAGGAATATTAAAAGTCCTGACTTTGCTCCTCGTTCTCTTGTGGGTTATGACTGAGATAAGGCATCTCTAACAGTATGTTGTACATACCACTTGCTGCTACTGTATTTTGACTGAACATAACAACTGTTACCAGTGTTCTTGCTGCTTCTGGATAGATGATACATGAACTTCTATTAGAAAAGTTTGAGGAAATAGTCTAAAGGACAAAGGGGATATATGTGATCATTATTTCTATCTATTTCCTGTCCAAAGATAAATTGTAGAAATTTATATAATCCATTAAATCAACAAATATATACTGGTAAGGGCTAAAAATAGTATGAAGGAAAAACATAGTAGCCTGAGTATGATTTTACCTTTTACTAGATGTCAAGAATAGTTCCTCACAATTAATTTTAACTCTCCTTATATCTACTCTCCCCATAAATATCAATATTTAAAATTAATAACTTTGATACCTAAACCTATCCTATCTAATAGAGAAGGTATTATTAGGAGAAGTTCCTTATATCATTTATTTATTTCTGGACTCTTTGAACTTGCTCTTGTAGCCACAGCAAGCAGTTTGCCTGAGTGCTAGGCCAGCTGGGCAGGCTGGGACGTCTGGGTCTCCCTCTGCATGGGGTCTTTCCGCCTCAAAGAGGCTTTCGTGATGATGGTAATGTTTCAAAAGAGCAAACCCCAATGCGAAAGGGCATTCAAGCTTCTGCTTGGGTCATGTTTGATGATGTCACATTTGCCAAAGCAAATCCTGAGACCGAGCTCCAAATCATCGTGTGAGGGGAATACACAGGTTAAAAGCACCAGGCAAGTTGATTTATTGACAGTTACCGATAGAGGCCCATATCACAATGATCATAAACACAGTAAATTACTTTATTTTAGAGGAGGAATATACTCCCAATATGTATTGACAGTTACTGATAGAAGCCCATACCACAATGATCATAAACACAGTAAATTATTTTATTTTAGAGGAGGAATATACTCCCAATATGTATGCAAGAGTAGAACACTTCAACCACCGTTTGTAGCTGAGCTAGATATTAATTCTCTCTTGTCTTATTTCTTAGAACGGAAAGGAAACTTGAGTACTGTTATAATAACGCCTTAATGTAGACCCTGATCCTTTGTCATTGGTAAGCACTAAGGTTTCTATCTCTGAACAAGATGAATTATCTAGTTTTACTCTGTTCTGGGGCTTATTGTGTGTTACACTCTCTCTCTCTCTCTTTTTTTTTTTTTTTTACTAAATAATGATATTGACTTTTCTATGGATTTCCTATTTTAATTTAAGCAGCATTTTTACCTCATTTTAGTTGTTAAAAAATGAAAATAATTTATAGTATTCAAATGCATTGCAGAGAAAATAGGTAATCGATTTAACCATAGCTTTCTAAAATTTAATAACCTCCATTTGTCCTTAAAAACATTACTACATATATCTATATATATAAAGATATGCATGTTTCTGTGTGTGAATATATGTATTTATGTATGTAAAATGCACATGGAATTCTTTGATGGGTCTAGTATACACTAAGAGAGGAGATCTTTTTGTTTTACCAATTTCTTTTATTGTTTTCAATATAAGTATTCAAATGATCAAGAAATAAGTTTTAATTAATTATTACCTTAACTTCTCTTATATAAAGACCCAAACTAATCATAGTGAAGTTTCTTTAATCATTTCTCGCCTGAAACTAGACGTTCAAAATGTATTTAAAGATCTGTGAATCAATGCCACTGATTTAAAGAATCGTCTACTAGAAGTAGCTTGATCAAGTCTCCCTAGTGATTTATCTGAAATTAGTAAGATTGTTTTTATTTTCTTACACAATGTGATTTATCAAAAACACAAAGATTCAGAATAAGGCTGGAGGGAAAATGTCTTTCTGATCTAAACCGAAAAGCGAGCCTCTAAACCTTGGATTTTTCATTTTATACCTAGGACAATTGAGGGAGTAGATTATCTCTGCCTGAATAGTTGAGTCTTTAGATGAAACATGAAAAAAAGAGAGCGAGAAGGAAAATGATAAGCTTTAAGTGAAATGTGTAACAGCAAAGCAGATGGAAAATAGGAAAAATTGTTGTTTTGATGGCGAGAGGAACACAGACAGGGACCCAAGAAGAAAGGAAAGCAAATCTCCACCTCTCAGTATGATTTTCAGAGTTATTGAACAAGGTATCTCGGAATAAAATTATTCTTCCTTAATAATAGCCTATGCAAAACAAAACCATCTGTCTCAAAGGAAAATACATTTCTTCCTCTTGCATTCTGAATGCTTTGATTGGAAAGTAAACCTAAAACACTTTAGGGTCATCCTGTCTTTTGGGGAAGATAATCATTTTAGGATTTGGTAAGTATCACACACATGGCAGTTTCTGCAAGATGTTTGACTAGTATAGGGTTTTATGTTCTCAGTCATTAAAATGAATAAATTATTTCAGCTATATTTTCATCAAGAGTATTGTTATGTGGGGACATAGGAAAATTTCACTTTTCAACTCTGCATTGCTGAGTGGTATAAAACCAATGAGATCATCAAAAATCACTCATATTTTCACCAACATAGTTATATTGTTGAGAGTTCTATTCCTGATCAAGAATTTAGCACCAGATTCATTATAGAGGTAACTAGAATTACTTTACAAAAGAATTATATTGCAATAAGATTCATAATTATTGAAATTTATTTCTCAAGTAACATGAAATAGACAGTTGTATTGAGAATATTCATAGTAAAGAAAGAGCTAGTATTTATTGAACACATCCTCTGTTCAAAACATTAAATCCAGTACTTTCATTGTATTATTTAATCCTCTATTAGATGTTATCCTCTTATTATAGACCAGAAAATGAAGTTACATAAGCAATATGGCATAGATAGTAACATTGGTATTAGTGATAGTAAGTACCTTATTGCAGTCTGTGGCTATCACTTAAGAAAAGTAAGTATTACAGAATATACTATATGCAGAACTTAATTATATCTTTTTGTCGAATGAATGTATATAATAAAAATTTATCTTTCTTTAATAATTTTGCTACTTCTCTAGAGTTTTAAAAAGTTATTTCATGATTGATTTTGATGACACAGATACTAGTGGGAATAAAAGTCCTATGATTGTCCTCTTTAGAACCCAGATTTTCTTTCAACCAACAAATGATTACATATTCAAAATGATTAGTTAACTAATCCTGCACATTATTAACGAGAGGCTGGTAACACCCATCCCAAGAATCTACCAAATAAACCCAAGAACAGAAACGTTGAGATAGAGAAGCACATAATAGTGGCTCGGGTAGATTAGAAATTTCAGTAGAATAAAGCCTTACAGAATCTTGGCAACAGACGTTACAAAATTAGGTGAAGAAATGGCTGATGGTTTTCTTATAGGACCCAAACACCAAGAAATAAGGTGACAGGAATCAAATGTGGTGTAGAGCTTCCATGACAAGTAGAGGTGGACCAGGCAGTGGACAGGAACTGCATATGGAACAAGAAATGTCCTGTTCCGCTCAGAACGCAGGTCAAATGTAGTTACAAGAGAAATGCGTAGTGTTAAAAGAGGCTACATCAAACTGGTGAGCTAAGTGGAGGTATCACTGCTACGGTAAATGCTCATATCTACATATATGAAACAATTGAGTTATATACTTTGGGTCCAGAACATTCTTATCCTTTTCCTCAAAGTGACCTTGCTCAGCTTAAGTTGTTGCAAGGAAGGATCAGCTCTGTGTTTCTTGGATGCTAATAGTATTGGAAACCATGCCTAGAAAACAATAAATGTAGTACGTTTTGTTTATAATAGAAATAACACTACATGGTTGAAGTAAGAGAAGAGAAACCCAGGGGAATTTAAAGGATGATGAGAAGTTTAAAAAAAAAAAAAGACTGGCCTTTGGACACTCCATTTCAGGAAGTCACTTAAACAATACCATCTGGAAGGAGATATTAGCCAGGGAATAGGAAAGAAAAGAATTATCATTCACTTAATCATTTGACAACTGCATCAGTACAATACTGTGGTATATACTATCTACTATTCTGGATGCTAGAAATACAGGCATGAAGAGGCCTTTAACAGGCTCCCAATATGGTTGGGAAGGCACATAAGTAAAGATAAGTAAAGAAAACAAAAATTATCTGTAGGTACAGTAAGGAACATGACAGAAATATTCATAGAATGAATGGGAGACAGAAGGAAGAGCATGACTTCTGCCCCTTACTCTTTGGGAAGTGGAAAGGTGAAAAAGGTGAATATTTCCAGTGAATATATGGAAGTCTGAACACTAGTTGCACATGTGAATAATGGAAGATGAGTGTTCTAAGAAGACAGGGACACGCACAACAGCCTAGTTGTAATGCAGACTAGTATATTTAGGAATTGAAAATATCACTCTGATTATGTATTAGTCAGAATCTGATAAGAAGAGAGGAACCATATGAAAAACTAGAGATGAAAAGTTGAAGATAAAAAAAAAATTATTGGCTTACAATAGGATTTGAATAGGAGTGATTGACTAATAAGAAAAGAGAATTATAAAGGAAAAGCAGCGCTGACATTGAGATAGAGCTCTTAGAATATCCCCCCACACACACACTGCCTGCACTCCCTGATGAGGGCTCTGCATGCCAGAGAAGCCTCTGGGGTGCTATGCTGGTGGAACTCGCTGTAAGTTAGCCCTCTGGAATTTGAAGAAGTCGAGCCTCTAATAGGCCAAGGAAAGCTCTTCACAGAGAGGTGTCTGCATGTTAGAAGAACCTGTGCCGCAGGAACCAGATGCTAGACTAGGAACCTGCCAGCAGTGTAGGAGCCAAACGCTGGAGCAGGTGCTAGACAACCTGCATGCTCTGTAGCCCGGAGCTCCCAGCCAAAGGAACCCTGGCTCCTTCACGGTCTCTCCTGCACCCTCTTCTGACCAGGAACCGTGCCTCATGCTTGTAATCCCAGCTTCTTGGGAAATTCAGACAAGAGGATCACTTGAGGCCAGCAGTTCAAGACCAGCCTGGGCAATATGATGAATCTCCTTTGACACACACACTAATAATAATAATAATCAAAATTGATTATGTGGCTCAGCGCCTGTGGCTCAACGGGCTAAGGTGCCAGCCACGTACACCTGAGCTGGCGGGTTCGAATCCAGCCCGGGCCCGTCAAGCAACAATGACAGCTGCAACCAAAAACAAAATGGCTGGGCGTTGTGGTGGGCACC
>CAUYRH010036217.1:0-17756 GCA_963574655.1 Perodicticus potto | reverse complement strand
TTTTTGAGACAGAGCCTCAAGCTGTCACCCTGGATAGAGTGCTGTGGCATCACAGCTCACAGCAACCTCCAACTCCTGGGCTCAAGCGAGTCTCCTGCCTCCGTCTCCCAAGTAGCTGGGACTACAGGCGCCCGCCACAACGCCCAGCCATTTTTTGGTTGCAGCCGTCATTGTTGTTTGGCGGGCCCGGGCTGGATTTGAACCCGCCAGCTCAGGTGTATGTGGCTGGCGCCTTAGCCCATTGAGCCACAGGTGCTGAGCCTCAGTTTTCCATTTTTTATATCAGAAATTTTGATGATGGACCTCATCTAGGCCCTGCCTCTTTCTGGGTGTCATTGGCTTTATGTGGTCTTGATTGGGGTAAATAGGATAGACGTTATGTGCCTGGCACATAATAGGTGATCAATACATGGTATCCTCGTTTCTCCATTAGATGGTGCTTCCTTTCAGCCACCTGTGACAGTTCCCTGGATTATACTGGTTCCAAGGCGATTCTTCTCTGAAGAGAAGAGTGCTGAGCTTAAGGAGTAAGTTACCACTTACGAATTTTGCTTTTAGAGTTTGTTAGTTTTGACCTGCCCTTCTATGTTGATGTCTGTTAGTTTTCTGTGTTTTTACCTCAAACGAGTCATTTTCCAAAGTTGTACTGACATTCTGAGATAGGTCCACAAGAGGCTAAGTCATGAACTCTCTTGGGGTGAAAGTTTTATTTTGTTTGCAAGATGCTGGCTCAAGCAGATAATAGGGAAAGGTTTGTTCCTTTTTGAATAATGGCTGTACTGGCCAGGTGCTACAGGTAGCTCATGCCTATAATCCTAGCACTCTGGGAGGCCAAGGCAGCTGGATTGCTTGAGCTCAGGAGTTCGAGATCAGCCTGAGCAAGAGCAAGACCCCCATCTTTACTAAAAATAAGAAACTGAGGCAAGAGGATCTCTTGAGCCCAATAGTTTGAGCTTGCTATGAGCTGTGATGCCTCAGCACTCTACCCAGGGCAATAAAGTGAGACTCTGCTCCAAAAAAAAAGAGAAAAAAGTATAATAGCTATACAGATTTTTGCCTATTTTCTGTTCATCTTCCTGAATACATATTGTTGAATATATTTTGCTTTTCTTCCATTTTTGTAGGGCTTTTTAAGGATCCAATAAAAGGCAAATGTTAAAATATTTCAAAGTAGTTAAGATGGAGCCCCAAACAGTAGTTATAATTGAGAGTTTTAATCTGTTTAAGCTTTGGAAAAATTCTTTAGGAAATACATGAATACGCTAAAGGTAATTGAGGATGCATCAGATCATTTTAACACTCTCTTCCTATCACTCTGAGAGAATCTCTTCTATGTCTTTAAAGACAAGAAATTTTGATTTTTGTTATTTGGTGAGGTGATGGTTCATTGTATAGCACACATAAAAGAAATCACCAGAATGATCGTTAACAACACTGTAAAATCACACCTACTGTCACAAGTAGCCTTGTTGATAACCATTGAAAAAACTATGGCAATATGGTACCAACTGATCACAATTCTCCTGTACAAGCTGTACAGGTACAGTCAGACTTTTGGTGCCATCAGAGAGCTCTAGAAAACAGAATTGGGTTTTAGATACTTAATCTTCGTTAGAAGTTATCAGGTCTAAAACATGGCAAGAAAGTTGAGGAGGGCCACACAAACATTTTTAGTGCTGAATGAGGACTTGACCTGCTGAGACATTTGCTTTTGTGAATCCATTCCTCTGTTTCCATTCTTCCCACTTGCCCTTCGCTCAGACCAGTGGGGCTTAGTCCCCAGAGTACATATCGCAAAGGGGGTGATCCACAGACTTGGATCACAGAGGGCAGTCCTGGAGCCAGCCATTCTCCAAAGGTGCAAGGCTGGGTTTGTTTTGACATTGATTTCTTATTTCTGTTACTACTCTCTGGGGATATATCTCTCTCTCAGAGAGACTTAATGAATTTATTTTTGGTCTGCTTTTATGTGATGCATGACCTGGTGACTTGAGCTCCACGGATACCTTTTTTTCTTACTGATTATGTACCACATAACTAAATCAATAAAGAAGAGAACGGAGAAATGGCTCTGTTTAACATTTCAGGGATGATGGAGTAATGCTGTCTATAAATATTTATATTTCCCCGAGAAGATGTCTTTTTCTTTTTTGACATTCCAACTAGTTCACCAAGAGATTCATCACTGAAGGGAAAGGGGGGTGTGAGGGGAGAATGAAAAGACATCTTTTTCTAAGTAATTTTCTGGATGTCTTTGAAAAGATAAATAGAAAGGAAGAAAACTCAAAAGAAAACAGTTTTTCATTTTAATAAGTAGTTTTTTCCCTGGGGCATTGAAATACTTAGCCAGCCTTTTGCCACCCAGGATGGTAACAGTCAGGGGAAACACAGATACACGGTGGAATACTCTCAAAAAGCCAAACGGACTTAGTTGACTTACTGCTTCCTATGAATTCTGCACCTTCCCATCTCTCCTTGGTCCCAGGCTCTCATCTTCATGTGTCCTCTCTTTCAGTCCTGATTCCAGGGTCATTGCCTCCCATGCTCAGGGCAGAGACCCAGGGTGCGACCCAGATCCCTGCCACAGAAGGGCTCACCTGCCTTCCTTGAGAGCCGGGGCCAGGGCGAAGAGTGGAAGTTGTTGCCATCAGAGTTCTCAGTTAAGGAGTTTGAGGATAGGAGGGTGGTATACAGCAAAGAAGCAAAGAAGCGGTTCTTTGCTTGGAGGTCCTTGAATGTGCTTTCTAGATTTAATAAATCCTGAAGGTGTGCCATCTAAGGGAGGGCTCTGCTCTTTTGACCTGGTTTGAGTTACAGCAGCCCAGTGTAGGGACAGTGGTCATGCCTGCTGATCAGGGATGGGTCTTTGGTGACTAGAAAATGGAAAGTGGATTATTGTAAATGCGTGCAGTTCAGGGGTAAATAAAATCCTTTTGAAATATGGGGGTCATGAAATTTAAAAAATGAGAACCAACCCTGAAAAAGTTGAGATCTACGGAAATAACGGAGGAGACTGAACACGGTGTGTGTTGGGGCGCTTGTGGCCGTCTCTGCTGCAGACCTGGAATTAAAGGCAGCTGTTCCATGAGGACTTGGTCACAGTGGGCTCACATGTGAATTCCTAAGACATTAGGAATGTCTTAGTCTGTTTTGTGCTGCTACAACAAAATACCTGAGATTTGGGCAATTTGTAAAAACACCAGAGGTTTATTTCCCATAGCTCTGGAGGCTGGGAAGTGCAGGAGTAAGAAGCCAGCAGCTTCAGTGTCTGCTGAGTGCCCCCTGTGTGCTTTCCAGATGGCACGTTACTGCTGTGTCCTCACACGGAGGGAGGAACAGAGGGCCACACTTGCCTTCAGTCCTTTTTTAAAGCCATTCATGAAGATGGAGCACTCACAGACTAGTGACCTAAAGGCCCCACTTCTTAATGCTGTTGCATGGGAGATTAAATTTCAGCTCAAATTATGGAGGAGGCACAAACACTGCATTTTACCTCTAGTCCCCACCCCAATTCACATTCTTCTCACATAATAAAAACATTCATTCCCTCCCAGTAGCCCCTAAAGTTGCAGCATCAACTCAAAATCTAACGTCTCATGTAAATGTGATTAAAGCCAGATATGGGAGAGGTATGATTCATTGTGACACAAATTCCCCTCCAGCTTTGAGTCTGTGAAATCAAGTAAGTTATTTGCTTCTAAAATACAGTGGTGGGACAGGTACAAGGTAGTCATTCCTATTCCAAAAGTGAAAAATGGGCGAGAATAAAGGGGCAACAAGCTCAAGTCCAAAACTGAACCAGGCAAACAACATTAAATCTTGAGGTTTGTGAATCATCTTCTTTGACTCTGTGTTCCACTCTGGACACACCAGGACACGGGTCTGGCTCCCAAGGCTTCAGGCAGCCCGAACCCCATGGCTTTGCTGGGCATGCCCAGGCAGCAACTCTGAGGGTTTGGAGTTGGGTGTCTTGCCCATGCTGACGTTGCATGCTGGTGGCTCTGTTCTAAGCACTGGGGACTCTCTGGTAGCCCAGGTCTCATGGCTTCGCTGGCATTGCTCTAGTGACAACTCCCTTCTGCACCTCACCCCCTAGGCATTGCCCTGCGGGGGCCTTTCTGCAATGGCACCACTCCTATGGCTGTTCTGTGTGGGCTCAGAGATGCTGCAGGGCACTCTTTAAAATCTAGGTGGCCACAGGCACTTGTGAACCACATGTGTGGCCTGGAGAGTTAGCACCACATGGACACTGCCCAGGCTGACCTCCTCACAGAGAAGCTGCCCAGGCCACACCTGGGGTAGCCTCTGCACTTGAATGTGAGGAGCAAAGACTTGAGGTCTCATGGGTGCTCTGGGCTCCTTATTTGGAATCCTTCGGTCCTGAAGGGCCTGGCACTGTAGCTGCAATGGGTGTGGCAGCGTGATGATCTCTGAAATGGTTTCAGGGTCATTCTTTCATTGTCCTGATTCCTAGTATCTGCCTTCCTTCTATTCAATTCAATCCTCTTATCAAATGGTAGCTTGGCCACATCCTTGGTATTCCCTCCCAAACCTGCTTTTTTATTGACAATCTAGCCAGATTGAAAATTTCCAAATCTTAAATTTTGCTTTCCCTTTCATTATAAATTCTGTCTTTATTTCTCCCCACATTTCACCCTGAGCGGCTGGGAAAAGCTGTGCAGCTCCTTCACCACTATGCACGGCTATTCCTTCTGCCAAATACCCAAGTTCATTACTTGCAAGTTCTGCCTTCCACAGAGCATCAGGACACAGATGCAAGTCCGCCAAGTTCTTTGCCACTTCATAACAAGGATGGTTTTTCCTCCAGTTTCCAATACCTTATTCCTCATTTTCACCTAAGTCCTTTTCAGAATTGATTCATATTTCTGCCAGCATTCTAATCAAGACCACTTAGGTGATTCCTAAGGTGATTTTGGCTCTTCCTATACCTTCTCTTCTGAGCCCTCATCACAGTTGCCGTGAATGCTCCATTTGTGGTAAAGTTCTTTTCCTAGCCTACTCCATCAAACCTGTCCAGCCTCTGCTTGTTACCTTGTCCAAATCCACGTCCATGGTTTAGGTATTTGTTATAACAGCACACTCCTTCTTGGTACCTATTCTTATCTTAGTTCATTGGTACCACTGAACAAAATTCCTGAGATTAGGTAACTTGAAGACAATAGAAATTTATTGTTCTGGAGTCTGAGAAGTCCAAGATCAAGGAACCCATGTCTGGTGGGGGTTGCTCTCTCCTTGGGAGATGGCACCTTGGTGCTGCATCCCCCAGAGGGGATTAACAATGTGTCCTCCTAGGGCACAATGGACAAAGGTGCAGACTTAAGCCTTTATGGTGCTAATCAGTTCATAAGGGCAGAGCCCTCAAAGCCTAATCACTTTCTGAAGACCCACCTCTTAATGTGTTGCACTGAGGACTGAGTTTCAACATGAAATTTTTAGATAAAACAAACATTCAAACCGTAGCAGGGAACCAGGCATGGTTACTCACGCCTGTGATCCTGGCACTGTGGGAGGCCAAGGAGGGTAGATTGCCTGAGCTCATGAGTTTGAGACCAGCCTGTGCAAGAACAAGCGCCCCCGCGCACCTCTAAAAAAAAAAAAAATAACTGGGTATTATGGTGGGCGCCTATGGTCCCTGCTACTCAGGAGGCTGAGGCAAGAGAATTGCTTCAGCCCAAGAGTTGGAGGTTGCCGTCAGCTATGATGACAGGGCATTTATTGAGGGTGACAAAGTGAAACTGTCTCAAAACAAAAAAGAAAAAACATCGCAAGGAGCTTGCTTAGTGAATTCTTAAATTGCCTTCTGTAGCAAAAGTAAGCCTCCATCAATTTTTTTTTGCAGTTTTTGGCCGGGCCTGGGTTTGAACCTGCCACCTCCAGTATATGGGGCTGGTTCCCTACTCCTTTGAGCCACAAGCATTGCCCAAGCCTCCATCTATTTTTTTTTCAAGCTTGATAGTTTTGTAGTGAGGTATTTTTTAATAGTCTGTTCTTTATATATGATGGTAACAGTGATGAAATCTACCAACTCCAGTTTGCTGAGAGAGCTCACAGGGGTAACAGAGGGTACAGCCACTGGGCCATGAGTAGGAGAGTAGCCACAGAGTCTCTGCAAGTGCTGGTCAGAAATTATTTGTGCGCTCGCCTCCATCTCACGCACATTTACCATCACAGCTTTCTAGACAGCCCCCGCAGCTGTTTTTAGGCTTTCAATTATTATAAACAAATAATTAACAGAGGACATAGTCTCATGCTGGGGACTTGTGCCATGGTGTGGGAGAACAGCTCTTGCTTGCTTGTGCTGGAGGCTGTTCCTGTTCTGACTAAATCCCCCATGCTTAGGTCCTGCCTGGGAAGGTCCAGAAGGACCTGGAATAATCTTGGCATCTCAAGGACACCCAGCTACCTGAACTTCAGCGCTGTGACTTCATTGTAGAATCATTTAGATGTTAGAAGGACTTTCATGATAGAGTGACTTTTCCAGGCTCCTCACCCTGTATTGCTTGTGGGACTCTGTGGGAGCCCCTGGAGGGCGTGGCAGGCTCCTCTCTGTACAAGCAGCATCTCATCAGGTAACCGGCACTCAGCGCCCCGTGTGGGCAGTGTGAGGGCCGTGAGAATTCAAGGTACTGGTGTGCAAGACCGGCCTTAGTTACCCTGTTTGCTCCCCTGAACAACTCAGTGCAGTATCTTGTGCATCGTTAGTGATTGGTAAAGAGAAGCTGATTTGCCGCTTGTCCTTCTCTCTTTCTGTTCTGTCACTGTGCGCCTGGAATCTACATCTTGTGTGTCCACAAGATACTCTGCTCTAGATACTTGTGTCCTCAATTTAAGGCAGTTGTGCTGCATATGGAGAGCGAGTCCACAGCGCAGCTTCCTGGCCCTTAGTGCATATGGTGGACAGGCATCTTACGTGGAGTAAAGCTGCCCAGTCTCGGCTGTGTCAGAGTAACTGAAGGTGGGCTTGTGGTGCAGTTGACTGTAATTCCTGGGGGACAAAAAAGAATATACTGTAATAGAAGCTAAAATAAGTCAAACCAAAAAAATACTGTAGTTCTACCACTTCAGTAAAGTCCTTACATGGCCTCCTCTATATTTGCCTGTAAACTCTGTGAGTTCGATCCCGTGATCCCATCATCACAGGTGTTTCCCATGCTTCAGCGCAGTTCTGTCAGGTGGTATAGGATGGCAGTGTTGTAGCAGGGCATGGGCCCTGGAGGCAGATATGCCCAGGTTGGAGTCCCACCTCTGTCTCTGACTAGCTTCGTGACTTTGGGCACAGTATCTACGCACACATGTGCCTGTACCACCTCTTGCATCCAAGCCCCTATTTACGTGTTCGTCCATGTGGGTCTAGTGGTTCCACTGATCACCACGTACATTTGCACTGTCAGCTTGTGTGAAGCAAACTGCATTTAAGCTTATCGTATTCATTCAAATCCTAATGGGCCCATAATTAGCCTGACTTAGTGTGTGAGTTTGTTAGCACCACCAAGACATTGTCCCACTGAGTGGCTTAAACAACAGAAACTTCCTGTCTCACTGTTGTGGAGGTGGGAAGTGCCAGATCATCGAGTCAGGAGGGTTCCCCTCCCCTGCAGGCTGTAAGGGGAAGGTCTGCTGCAGACCTCTTTTGTTGGCTTGTAGTTGGCCCTCTTCCCTCCTTAGGTCTTTACATCATCCGTCCTGTGTGTCTGTGTCCAAATTTCTCCCTCTTATGAGAGCACCAGTCATTTTGGGTTATGGCCTACCTTAATAACTGTATTTTAACCTGACTACCTCTGCGAAGATACCACCTTCAAATAAGGTCACAGACTGAGGTGCTGGAGGTTAGGACTTCAACATTTGAAATTTGGAAGGACACAGCTCAGCCTGTAACACAGAGTAGGTATTCTGCTGAAGGACAGGATGAATAACAGTTTTATGGACTGATACTGACAGATGACAAAAGGCTGTAGCATAATTCCTGTTGATGAGGCGCCTTCAGAGTCAGGGAATTCTTTAGTCCTGCCATCTCTTTAGGGATCATTTTTTTTGTCCCCTTCCCTAGTGATTGGGTGTCTGCATTTTCTCTGCTGTTTTTCCAGCTTTATTTTCTTAAGATTTATATTTATTTTTGAAATTATTTTCCAAGAAATCCAGGTTGCGGGGACAAAACAAATGTGGTACCGTCCTAAGATAATCCTTTAAAATGCCGTGGTCTCCCCAGCTACACTGTTGAGAAAGCTACACTGTTGAGAATTCATCATTCCGTGTCATCTCCCACCAGGATGCGTTTACTTCTTCCCTGTGCTTCTGATGAAGTAATACTTATGTGTATAGACTTAAATTGGATTTATTTTTGTTATTTGGAAATGTAAATCTTATCCATAACTCACTCATGAAATTGGTAAGACTTTTGATCTGGCTTTATTTTATTAAGTATAGGAAAATGATACTCCATCCGAATACTTGAATTTAGTTCAGATCCTTCTTGTAATTCTGGTTTGATCTGCCAGGCAGTTTAGAAACAGACCATTGCTGCTTACCATGCATGTCAGCGCTATTTTCTATAGTAAAGTCTACTCCCATCCTTTCTTCTTCTCTGTCATTTCCACCGTTTGCAATATATTTTAAAATTTATGGTAAGCATCTATCTTTTTCCTGCCTCTTTTCTGCAAATCTGGTTTATTGCCCATGCCAGATGTTTTTTCCCCCCATTCACTTCTTTGTCAGTTCCGTCTTGTGCTCTGGTCCCTTGCAGCCTGAGCCCTGGATGGCAGGATGATTCTGGGACATAGATTGAACTATAAAGCCTGGATTGATTATTGGCCTTCTTAGTTGTTAATGCATATTCATTTAGCTAACCCGTAAATCAAACTGCTGCTCCTGTACATTCGAATTTCATTTATTTCTTGTTGTCTTGATGTCATCTGCCTTGCTATATAAAAATATTGTGATTGATTTAATGAAAGAAGAAATTTGGCTTAAGAAAATCTGAAATAAAGAATAAAAAGAGGTTTCAAACGGAAAAAATCCTATTGCAGTCATATGTACAATAGTGAAAACTTAAAAATATCTGGAATATCTGGCATACACAAAAATAAAGATACAGCTTAATTATAGGGTTGTGCATTGCAATATTATTAAATATTGCCTTTGTTAAAAACAGTGTTTCTAAAGAGTTTGCAAAGCCCTGGGAGATGATTATTATGTAATTAGAGTGGGGGGAAACTTAGAATGTAGAATCACTGAGCTTATCCTCTCAACTACATAAGAATACCCTGAACACTGGAAGAGGTGTGTCAATATTTATTAGCTGGTTTATCTCTGGGTACGCTTGACTGGAAAGTCTTGATTCAGAGAGACCTGGCCTGAAACCTTCCCTTCCTCTGGGTTTGCCTGTTACTTATGAGACAGAAACCTCCATTAGACCTAATTTATCCAGGGCGAATAGGACTTCTCCCACCAGATTATTAGGTAAAGTACTTAGTTCACTGTGTGACATAATAGTACAACAAGTGAAAGTTCAATTATTCTTAAAAACAATGTGATTAATAACTGCTTCTCCCATTTGACTGCTCTCTTGACATAAGCACTGTACTGATTTCTTCGTGTTTCCTCCTGTGTTAAATTAGCACACAGCCCTGTGGCCTTTTTCAAGTCACATAACCGCTATGCTCTGGTTGCCCTCCTGGGGTGAAGTCTAAGCCCCTTAGCACAGGGTTTTGTTGAAATTTCAGTGTCTTGTCCTGTAAAATCAAGATGGTACCAGGCACATAGTCACTTAACATGTTATCTGCTATTATTTATTTTAACATTTTTAAAATACATATGTATTTATTAGTATCTCTTCTTGCATTCAGAAGAATGGGGAAATTATAGCTACAAGTCCCATAGAGAAGTAGAGTTAATGACTTCTAAGTTAGATCAGGATCACTCCAAGCCATATACAATTAAACTGAAACATTCCAATTTTTAGGTATAAAATGGGGGTGATGTTGGAATCAGTAGCCACAGAAAATGAGGCTCCTCCGGAAAATGCAGTCCAGTCTGTGAGTGCTGGGTTGGGAATGTGATGATAAGCTGACGGGCTTGAGTCTGCAGAAATGTGAAATTCAGCTGGCTTTTTAGGTCTAGTCTCTAACAGAAATACCCTTTCGTTTTGTGGTTAATGGATTAACACAGATAAGTGGCAAAAATAGATTTTTAATTTTCTTTCCTTTTCCCTTCAAAATTCCTCCTTGCCCAGACCACATGCTGTCGCCCTTTTGAGCGTGTGGGTGCACGATGTCTCCTCACTGCCCTTGCAATGAAAAGGGGATGGAGCTAGGAAGTGGAAGAGTCTTCAGTTTCTCAAGAGAAACCCAACATAATAACGTAGGTTTGCACAGTCGCTTCGTAATTCTAATCCGTGCCACCTTCAGCAGGGCCACGGCACTTCAGCCTGAAATCAAGCTCCGTGTGAGGACGATCACCTGAGAAGGGAGTTGTGTAAAGTTCTTTTCACATGTTCTTCCAGGATCAGTGTGGGGGAAACACTGAAATCTACTCCCACCCAAGATCTCTGTAGAACAAAGCTGTGTTTGTTCCAAATGAAAGCTAATGTGTCTCTGTTTGTCAGAGCGCTGCATGCCTTAATGACAAAACTTGTGCCGATCAGCCTCAGTAAGTAGCCTAGAGAATCTGCTTTCCTGAGATTTTATAGCCTTGTCACTAGGGGTCAGAAAAAACAAATAATGGGACGAGTTATTCCCAGTTATCCAGACAAATAAATAATTCACTGTTCTCCTGCTCTTGCCCTTCACTTTTATTTTTCTTCTATTTTCTTCTTGGATTTGACCTTTTATTTTTATATCATATCTATTTCTGTAAACAGCCTATTTTCAACCATTTGAATGAGTTAAGACAGAAAAGAATTCAAAAATCAAAGAGTTCTATGTAGACCCGCCTTTTTTCTTCAGCTTGTAATAAGAGGTAGAATATTGCAGTATGGAAAAGTGGGCTTGGCTCAGCGCCCGTAGCACAGTGGTTATGGTGCCAGCCATATACACCAAAGCTGGCAGGTTCAAACCTGACCCGGGCCAGCTAAACAACAATGACAACCATAACAAAAAATAGCCGGAAGTTGTGGTGGCTTCCTGTAGTCCCAGCTACTTGGGAGACTGAGGCAAGAGAATTGCTTAAGCCCAAGAGTTTGAGGTTGCTGTGAGCTGTGATGCTACGGCACTGTACCGAGAGCGACATGGTGAGACTCTGTCTCAAAAAAAAAAAAAAGTATAAGTAGACTCCAGGAGCACTGGGATGTGTGGATGACGTGCTCAGCTTTTGGCAGCCATAGGTGAGCAGTGACGTTGCTGGAGACAGCCAATATAGCCTTCTTAGGGGTTGGATGGAAAATGATAGTATTTTTCACACGTAGGTCAGGAATTCACTCATCTTCCCAGATCTTCTGCTTTTATGGAAAGGAGAATACAATCCCCGCCTCCTCCCGTAAGATCTGTTTTACTTTCCAGCTTGTTGATCACATCTGGTGGCAAGATGTCCGGGGAGGTATGATGGAAGCCTTTAGGGCCACGTGATTGCAGGTGATAGCACCTCCTGCTTAGTCACCTTCAGTGGTGACTCAGGACAGCTGGTTAGGCTATAGCGAGGTGGGCAGAGGAGACAATCCTTGCTGACTGGGGGAGTCTGAAAGACTAGTTTATAGAAGTGATGCTGGCCTAGAGGGATGAGTAACAGGAACGGAGCGGAGGGTGATAACGTTTCAGATACATGGGCTAAATTAACTGAGGTATTTTGGGGGGGACTGGGAAGTCATCCAGTGTCATCAGTATGGAGAGTTCTAGTGGTGTGAGCAGGAGACGGGAAGTAAGGCTAGGTGGTGGGTGGGGGCTTTAATCCTCTGGCTAGGCACTTCATTGAAGATCAGCTCTGAGCACAGTCACATAGCTCTGAGAACATGGGGTCAGCTCCCCTCCCTTTCCATCTTCCTTCCTTCTGCCCTTTCTCAGCTGGGCCACGGCTCTGGGTGGCACTGCAGCACACCAGCCCTCCCTTGGCAGAATTTCTTCTCCATTAGGGATCATCTTTAATAAAGAACAGTTCAGCTAATTTGCCTGGGAGGTTCTGAAACTCACCATTCTAAGACAGAGATGGGGGCAAACGCGCACATAGCCACTTTCATAGCAAAGGTGAACTGGGAACAAATCTTTGTGACCAACAATACACTTAATGATGGAATTTCAGGTGCCAGAGCCAGGAGCTACCTGGCAATGGGGTGGGTAGATTGGAGGGATCCCTGAAGGGCTCTTAGCACACCACTTGGGTCCCCTCTTTGTTCACTGTGGCAGTGTGAGGAAGTCTGGTTGTAGCTTTCTAGCAGTGTGACCTTGGGAAGGTCTCTTGATTTCAAGATTGTAGTTTCTTCCTCTGATGATGGAAAACAGTATCCAAGGTCTTTTATCATCTCTCTGTGCTCCATGTTACAGGCATCCTCTGGCTTTCTTAGTGGAGGTAGAAATGTTGGCTTGCCCCGACAGTCATTCGTCAAATAAATGTTTGCTGTCTATCAAACCCTCCTCTGTGGCTGATACTTTCTTGTGAGGGATATGCGTGATCCTTGCCCTTGAGGAGCTTCTGGTTATTCCAGACTGATGTGGCTTTGGCTCTTTATTGAATTTTTCATTCACTAAGATGGAAAGCTTCATTGGAGCAGGTTTACTGGTAAGTAGATGGAGTTTGTTCTGCTGGATGTCGGGCTCTGTTCCTCCTTTAGTCAGGATATTAGTGTGGATACTTCCGAATGACTACTTTAGAAAAACATTTGGTTAAATCTTTCCATGGAGTATGTATCAATTCCACAGGTATTTATTGGGCATCTGCTGTTATAATGATGCAGTTGTTGCTCTGAGGCCAGTAGGGGAGACGAGCTTCTTTTTTTTTTCCCCCCAGTTTTTTATTTTATTCAAGGGCATTTTAAAAACTTAATTTTCTTTATTTTTTAGATTTCAGATTAATGGGAGGGTAGATAAGGAGAAAAATCAATAAATAAAATTTCAGATTAATTATTGTTTGCATTTGTAAGGTAAAGTCCAAGTTCTAGTTGTTTCCCTCGCCCACGTACCAGTGCATTATTCCCTTTGGATGGGAACTTGCCGAACCCTTGCTCCCTCTCCCTTCTCTTCTCTTTGCTCCCTTCCTCCCTCTCCCCCTTTTCCTCCTCACCCCTCCAATCCCCCTCTTCCTAATGCCCCTCCTCTTCCTCTCCCCTCTTCTTAAATTTGAGTTTTTCTCTCAAGTGAGCACATGCTTGGTAATCTACTAGTTTCAATTTAGTAGCGAGCACATAAGATGCTCGGTTTTCAATATCTGTGAAACTTGACTTAGGAGAGTATTCTGTGAATCCATCCAGGTTGTTAGAAGAGATACAAAATCTCCATCTTTTATGGTGGAACAGTTATTCCATGATATAATAAACCACAGTTTATTAATCCATTCATGTATTGAAGGACATTTGGGTTGTTGCCACATCTTTGTGATTGTGAATTGTGCTCCTGTAAACATTTGAGTGCAAATGTCCTTATGGTAAAATGACTTTTTTCTTTTGGGTAGATCCCTAGTAATGGGATTGCGGGATCAAATGGGAGGTCTACTTTTAGTTCTTTGAGGACTTTCTATACTTCTTTCCATAAAGATTGTACTAATTTGTAGCCCCACCAATAGTGCAGGAGTGTTCCTTCTGTCCACACCCAAACTATCATCCGTTGCTTTGGGACCTTGTAGTGTGGGCCATTCTCTGATAGGGGATATGGACTTATAATGACAGATTTATTGCTGATGCTAGGAAAGAGGGCAGGTATAGCCATCCATAATTGGGTACAGCAGTTATGAGTAGCTGTGGTTTACTTAGGGGTATGTGGGGGTTGCATAGCAGCCCTGAGTACCAGTCACTTGGCTGGGCTTTTTATTGACCCACTTGGCCGGCTGCTGAGTCCACACCTGTGTGGGTGGTTAATCATTTCTTCTGTATTTCTTCACCACTTGACCTTTAATGACGGTTATTTCTAATTAAAGTATTCAAAGTTAAACAGTAGCCCTGGCTCTTGCCTCTGTGAAAGAACTAAATCGGGATTCTTATGTGAGTGTTTTCTCTGGTTTTCCGGTGTCTGCATTCTGGCTTCAGTGGGGAACCTGGTCATCCTGGTGCTTTCCTACGTGGCTGTTAGCCACATGGAAAAATCACATCAGCTGTGTTCATTACTGTTTTTTCTGAGCTTGCTGTTAGATGTCGCTCTCCCAAGCATTGGATGTGGAGAGTAGGGGAGCCTCTCCACTTGGGCTCTACTCCCTGGGTTCTCACTCACTTGGGATGAGAGATGAGGGAGACAAGATTGGTAAGGAGGGCCTGGTAACTTACAGACAACACGGTCTTTCATAAAGCTGGGCTTAGATCTGAGACCAAGTGCAAGCCCCTGCTTCCTTTCCTCCTTGCCCCTGCTTGAATCAAAGATAGCTGGTTCCCCAGGAAGGGTTGACTTGACTTACCTTCCAAGATGGCGATGGGCAGGCACCTGTCTGTGCCTGGTTTGCTCAGTGCGTGGAGCCTGAATGTTCAAGGAGAGCCCCAGTGTGCTGGGAACAGACTGCCCTGGAGACTAAAATGGAGGGAATAACCCTGGCTTTGGCTTCTGTGGCACTCTGGGGGGCTCTGAGCCTGCACACAATGGGTTCTGACCTGCTAGAGGGGCTGCTTCTGTTCCTGCCTTGTAGAGGAACAGGTAAGGAGTAGAGAGAGAGAAGTTCTTTCCTGGCATTTCTTTAAAAGAGCAGAATTGTTCACAGGAGATTGAGATGTAAATACAGATGAAGGATAGCTTTGGAAAGGCTCACATTTTATGCTGCCATTTGGTTATGTGATACATGCTGTTATTAAACAGGGCTATATATCACCTGTGGAGAAGGGAACAGACATAAAGAAAGGGGGCAGGTACTGCCATCCATAACTGAGTGCAGCAGCCTGACTGTGGAGAGTCAGCAGCTGGAGGTAGAGAGAGGGAGGGGACGGTGGCAAGCTCTTGCTCTCCTGGAGATCCAGGGCCCCACTGAGCCAGGGTGGCCTGATCGTATGGTCCTGCCAGATGGGATTAACACTACTGCTTTTCAGGGGAATGTGCAGACCCCCTATAATGCCTCCTGTAAGTTGTCCCTGAGCAGAGGTCATACCCCAGGGCAGCAATTAGCAGCAATGCCAGCCTTGCCCCATAGAGTATGGGGTTTTTCTCTTGAACTCCCAGATTGGGGGGATCTGAGTGACTGCCAAGAGTACAGCCTAGGAGCTAGGAGTGAGCCGCTCTGCACACACATTCAGCTTTATAACTCATTCTCAAATAGATTTATGTCTAGAAAAAGCATATGTGTGACCTGAATAAGGCTGAACCCAGGAGCTGCATAGTGAATAAAGGGCTGACTAGAAGGTGAGCTCCACATAGATAGGAATCTTGTCTGTCTTCTCTCCCTTATCGTGGCCAGTAGATAACAGATGCAAAATGAACAATCAAATGAACTTTGCAACTCCAGTGTAGATCAGTACAGTACACTGTTTCTCCCCTGTAGTTAATATCCACAAACCCTTACCCAGCACTATGTCTGTGGCTTTGACATGTATTAATTAACTCATTTAATTCTCCAGCAACCTTACAGGTGGATCTGTTAATCATCTTCCATTTGCAGAGGAGGAAACAGAGGCAGATGGCAGTTAGCAGCCAGCTCAGGGATGTGCAGCTGGAAGGGCAGAGGCACCTCCTAGCCCCTAACCGTCAGGCAGAGACCCAAGGAGAGGGTCCTCATATTGACCAATGATGGACATTGGTTTCAAAGAGGTGACAACCTTGGCCAGAGCTGGGCTTGTTTGTCTCTGGGTAGAGCAGGCTGTGCCTGGGCAGCCTGTGCTGTTGTCACCATCATGGGCTGTTTACAGCTCCCTGGCTCTGAAAAGTGTTTATTTTAAAAGGAGACTGTCTAGGCTTCGCCATTGGTTCCATTGGCTCATCTTTCACAATGGGCAAGCCACAGAGGGTTCTTGTGTTGGACCAAGTGACCTTCATACTTGTAATGAGGGCAAAAATGGAGTGAGAAGAGATTATGAGAAAACCAATGCAAGTTTGATGAATTTATACCCTGTCTTGAGCAAGAAAAAAATAACCAATAAAATGGCAGATATTCCAATTGGCTTAAAAGAAAAAACAAACAAGGGTAGAGTCATAAAATAGAGACAGGGACTAGATTATAACAACCCTGCAAGTAACTGGCTACACATTTGGCTCTGAGCTTTCCTGCTACAAAACCAGAAGAGGAATCTTGATCAGTTCTCCTGGCCTCCAAGTCTGTACCAATACAAGCCTGGAGAGGAGTTTGGGTCTAGAAAACTAGAGGTAAGGGTCGGTTGCAGGCTGTACCAAATGCTGTGCTATCCTGAAAACATCACAGCAGACAAGGGCTGTAAGTCTTTATCCAGTCGTGTCGTCTGCGTGGCATCATTTCCCAGGGATTTAGTGGCTGTGTAGTGAGATTTCTCACCAGTGTTGAAAATACACAGTCATCTCTAGTTGACAGTTCTAGGTCACTATGTGCTTTAATCCTGCTTTATTTTTGCCATGGGGTAAGTCATGGTACTTATTTCCAGCAAGTGTCGGTTTTACCAGTCTCTCTTCTATTGTGAGCAGGGCTAGCAACAGCTCATTACTATGGTTCTTGTGGGATGGTGATTAAATCATCACACACTTCGATTTCAGACCCATGTAGGTTCCCCTACGTGAGGGATCATCTTGTACAACAATAATAAGGATACCTTGTCTTTGTACATGATATTAGACATCACAAAGCTTTTGTACCTATGCAGTTTATTTACATTTTAAAAACATTCCCATGCAGTACATTGTTGGTCTCCTCCCCTGCTGGGGAAAACCCTAATCAAAATAAAACAGGGAGCCAGGAGTTAAGGAGATGGCCCTGGAACCTTTTTTGTCTTGGACTGTGTGCCATGCTCTTTGAGAATGACTGCTTTGGTTCTTTTTTAAATAATGTGTTCCTGCATAGTGCTACTTTTTGAGTAGTTGAGTAGTTGTTTTTGAGTGATAGAAAAGCTGAGAACCCAGGTCCCGTGTCTGTGTCTGTCTCGTGTTCCTCGTCTGTTCAACATCTATCCTGAACTAAGGTGGTCCCTGCATTCCATGGTCCCCGTCATGAGACGTTAGGGGTGAGGCGAAAGGGTCCAATTGGAATAGTTGGCCGAGCATTGACTATCGGGCAGGAAGGTTCTGTAGGAGAGGGTTACCTCTTGCTCTCTGAAGGCAACAGAGAGGAAGTGAAGGGCCCAGAGGTGAGTCCTACTCCCCCGTGTGCCTCCCACTTCTTCCTGAGCTCTGCTATCAGGTCTCGGTGCTACATTCAGCTCTCAGGCTTCCGTCCTGGCTCTGTCTTGACCTTCCATGGAATCTGTCTCTGCACACTTCTAGAGACCATTCATTTGCTCTTCAGAAAGGCCAATTTTTTTTTTTCACTTTACATAGTACAAGTGTAAGTACATGTATATTGTACATGTACACATTTTTCTTTTCTTTTTTTTTTTTAAATACATGTATTTTATTATTCTTCATTACATTATTTCCCCCCCCCCCACCCATCCGTGATAAGACAGAATTGATTTACAGAAAAGAATACAGAAAACACCAAAGCTCCTGGTAGTGGGAGAGATTTCA
>CAUYRH010036216.1:0-10338 GCA_963574655.1 Perodicticus potto | reverse complement strand
AGTCTCCTGCCTCCGCCTCCCAAGTAGCTGGGACTACAGGCGCCCGCCACAACGCCCGGCCATTTTTTGGTTGCAGCCGTCATTGTTGTTTGGCAGGCCCGGGCTGGATTCGAACCCGCCAGCTCAGGTGTACGTGGCTGGAGCCTTAGCCCACTGAGCCACAGGCACCGAGCCAACAACTCAGTGTTTTCAAAACCAAAATATCTACACAGCTGGGAGAGGGTCCCAGAGACTCAACTTTTTTTTTTTTTTGAGACAGAATCTCAGTATGTCACCCTCGGTAGAGTACCTTGGTGTCACAGCTCACAGCAACCTCAAACTCTTGGGCTTAAGCAATCATCTTACCTCAGCCTCCCAAGCAGCTGGGACTATAGGCGCCCACCACGACACCTGGCTATTTTTTGGTTGCAGTTGTCATTGTTGTTTAGCAGGCCTGGGCCAGGTTCGAACCTGCCAGCTCAGCTCAGGTGTATGTGGCGGGTGCCCCATTCACTGAGCTATAGGCACTGAGCCAAGACTCAGCTTTTTCCTGTTTAAAATAGATGGGCTTGACTCGGAGCCTGTGTGTAGCTCAAGTGGCTAAGGTGCCGGCCACATACACCTGAGCTAGCGGGTTCGAATCCAGCCCAGGCCTGCCAAACAACAGTGACAACTACAACCAAAAAATAGCTGGGTGTTGTGGTGGGTGCCTGTAGTCCCAGCTACTTGGGAGGCTGAGACAAGAGAATCGCTTAAGCCCAGGAGTTAGAGGTTGCTGTGAGTTGTGATGCCACAGACTCTACCCAGGGCAACAGCTTGAGGCTCTGTCTCAAAAAAATAATAAAAATAAAATAAAGTAAAATAGATGGTGTTGGGGCAGCACCTGTGGCTCAGTGAGTAGGGTGCCAGCCCCATATACGGAGGGTGGCGGGTTCCAACCCAGCTCTGGCTAAACTGCAACAAAAACATAGCCAGCCGTTGTGGTGGGCACCTGTAGTCCCAGCTTCTCAGGAGGCTGAGGCAAGAGAATTGCTTAAGCCCAAGAGTTGGAGGTTGCTGTGAGCTGTGACGCCACAGCACTCTACCATGGGCGACATAGTGAGACTCTGTCTCAAAAAAAATAAAATGAGGCCGGGAGTGGTGGCTCATACCTGTAGTCCTAGCTACTTGGGAGGCAACTGGCACGAGGAATCACTACAAGCAAAGACAATGTAAAAAAAAAAAAAAAGGAAACTAAGCCAACTGAAATTAAAAGCAAAATAAAAAAAAAACCACACACACAAAAAAATTAAATGAAATAAAATAAAATATAAAATAAGATAGGGCAGCACCTGTGGCTCAGTGAGTAGGGCACCGGCCCCATATACCGAGGGGGGTGGGTTCAAACCCGGCCCGGACAAACTGCAACAAAAAATAGCCAGGCATTGTGGTGGGCGCCTGTAGTCCCAGCTACTCAGGAGGCGGAGGCAAGAGAATTGCCGAAGCTCAGGTGTTGGAGGTTGCTGTGAGCTGTGTGATGCCACGGCACTCTACCAACTCCATCTCAAAAAAAAAAAGTGTGTGTGTATATATATATATATATATTCAGATAAATTTATACAAACAGGCAAAATTCTATGCTTATTACTCATAAATAAAGCTTACTAATTACTCAGTAACACTAGGCAATTCAAGGACTGAATTTATAAAATACTTTACCATCTGTAAAATGGTAATAAAATTAGAACCCACCATTGTGGGTCCTTATGAAGATGAAATGAGTTAATACCTGCCCAATAACTATTATTTTCAATCCTCCAGGGGTGCCTCTCTTGATTGTCACAACATGTGATAAGGACTAGTTACATAATTTGTAGGGACCAATACAAAATGAAAATGCACGACCCCTTCTGAAAATTACCAAGAGTTTCAAGATGGTGACAGCAGAGCATTAAGTCAAGTGCTCTCTCTGAGATCAGAGCCCTGGCCCATGAAGCTGGCCTTGCATTATTCCATGACTTAGGGCCAGGCGCCATGGCTCACACCTGTAATCCTAGCAGTCTCAGAAGCCAAGCCAGGTGGATTGCCTGAGTTGGAGACCAGCCTGAGCAAGAGCAAGACCCCATCTCTAAAAAAAACCTAGCCGGCATTGTAGCCGGCACTGGTAGTTGGTAGTCCCAACTGCTCCAGGTTCTGAGGCAAGAGCATCACTTGAGCCCAAGAGTTTGAGATTGCTGTGAGCTATGACACCACAGCATTCTACAAAGTGAGAATAATGGCTCAGAGAGTAGGGCACCGGCCCTATATACCAAGGTGGCGGGTTCGAAAACCCAGTCCCGGCCAAACTGTAACAAAAAATAGCCGGGTGTTGTGGTGGGCGCCTGTAGTCCCAGCTACTCAGGAGGCTGAGGCAAGAGAATTGCCTAAGCCCAAGAGCTGGAGGTTGCTGTGAGCTGTGACGCCATGGCACTCTACTGAGGGCGATAAAGTGAGACTCTGTCTCTAATAATAATAATAATAATAATAATAATAATAATAATAATTCCATAACTTAGAAATGATAATACAGCCAGGTACAGTGGCTCACACCTGTAATCCTAGCACTCTGGGAGGCCAAGGCAAGAGGATCACTTGAACTCAGAACTCAGAAGTTCAAGATCAGTCTGAGCAAGAACACTAAAAATAAGAAAAAAATTAGCCAGGTGTGGTGGTGGGCACCTATACTTCCAGCTACTTGGGAGGCTGAGGCAGGAGGATCCCTTGAGGCCAGGAGTTTGAGGTTGCTGTCAGGTAAGCTGACACCAGGGCACTCTAGCCTGGGCAACAGAGTGAGAGTCTGTCTCAAAATAAATAAATATAACAAGAATCAAGAGAAATAATAAATCACAATTGTTTTAAGCAATTAAAAAAAAGAATTAATATAGCAGAAGGATTAGGAATCTGAGCTGTGCCTTACTTACGAATGCTAGCTGTTATTACTATTATAACTGAGTGTCTGGACAAATTTCCCATTTCTTTTTTACACACAAAGCTACTCACCAGTGTAACTTTGTTCCTCCTAATCATCATAATGCTTGTCAGAAAGTATTTTTCCACAAGGAAAGACATAACCCCCACATCACAGTAGAGGTGTTTATCTCAGTTAAGAATGAAGTCCAACTTCCACACCCTGTTTTCTAAAGCATACGAACATGCTTTCTAAAGCATACGAATTTTCTAGGTACATGGATCTACAGGCAAGCTATTCTATTTTAAGTTCCTAACGAACACACAAAAGCCAACTCATCAAAATAGAAGCCATAGAAATGGGCTCGGCGCCTGTGGCTCAGCCGGCTAAGGCGCCAGCCACGTACACCTGAGCTGGCGGGTTCGAATCCAGCCCGGGCCCGCCAAACAACAATGACGGCTGCAACCAAAAAATGGCCGGGTGTTGTGGTGGGCGCCTGTAGTCCCAGTTACTTGGGAGGCGGAGGCAGGAGACTCGCTTGAGCCCAGGAATTGGAGGTTGCTGTGAACTGTGATGCCACAGCACTCTATCCAGGGTGACAGCTTGAGGCTCTGTCTCAAAAAAAAAAAAAAAAAGAAGCCATAGAAATGATTTTAAGGATAACTGTAAGCACATACTGGAGACCTTCCGAGATCTACCTGGAGCCAGGTAGAGCTAAATGCTCCGTGCACATTAGCGCCTTTCATCCTGGCACCAACCACATGGAATGAATTATTATTAAACCCATTTTATGGCTGTGGGGACAGAGGTGCAAAGCAACAGCTTAAATAATTTGTCCAGGGTGTTACACAGTGGATCAGGTCAGCCCCACAGCCAAGCAGTTCACTTTCCCTTCCAAAATGATTATCTTGCATAAACCCCCAGTGGCTTCAAGTCGTGGACAATTCCTGGAAATGTGGGGACAAGCACTGTCTTCCTAGTTTTTTTAAGCATAGTCTATTAAACTGTATTGCTGATTTTGACACATTGAAGAAGAGAGCTGCCCTTGGGCTTGTGATTCTGGTCTTCTCTTCCTTAAGAGGTGTTGTATTCATCAGTCTTCTCACCTCCTGCAGTCACTTACACTTAGAATGATGGGTTATTTATGGAGAAAAATTCCATACACATTTCCTTAACAGTCTACACCCTGCATTCACTATTCCATATCTTTCAAGCCACAGCAACACTATTTATTTTTTTCTAATCACCCTCCATCTATTTTTTTTTTTAGATAGAACCTCTAGCTGTCACCCTGGACAGTGCCGTGGCATCACAGCTCACAGCAACCTCCAATTCCTGGGCTCAAGCAAGTCTCCTGCCTCTGCCTCCCAAGTAGCTGGGACCACAGGCGCCCGCCACAACGCCCGGCCATTTTTTTTTTTTTTGGTTGCAGCCGTCATTGTTGTTTGGCGGGCCCAGGCTGGATTCGAACCAGCCAGCTCAGGTGTACGTGGCTGGTGCCCTAGCCCGTTGAGCCACAGGCGCAGAGCCAACCTCCATCTATTTTTTTCAGTCTTCTCCATCATCATCTGCTAAATAAAGTCCAATGTGCTATTTGCTTTAGCACATAGTTCCTGGTGCCAAAACCTTGATATATTACTTTGCCCCCACCTCAGGAATTTCCCCAATAAATCATGAAATGGAGGACAATTGAATTAAGATCCACTCCCTAGAACCCAGAAAGAAGTAGCTTGGGGCTCGGCACCCCTAGCACAGTGGTTACGGTGCTGGCCACATATGCCGAGGCTGGCGGGTTCGAACCCTGCTGGGGCCAACTAGACAACAATGACAACTACAACCAAAAAATAGCCGGATGTTGTGGTGGGCACCTGTAGTCCCAGCCACTTGGGAGGCTGAGGCAAGAGAATTGCTTAAGCCCAAGAGTTAAGAGGTTGCTGTGAGCTATGACGCCATGGCACTCTACCCAGGGCAACAAAATGAAACTCTGTCTCAAAAAAAAAAAAAAAAATGGGCGGCGCCTGTGGCTCAGTGAGTAGGGCACTGGCCCCATATGCGGAGGTGGCAAGTTCAAAACCAGGCCGGCCAAAAACTGCAAAAAAAAAAAAGAAGAGCTTGGGTCAACATTTACTTATATATACCTGTTTTTCCTTCCCATCCTATCCCATAATTTCCCCTTATAGGAAACACACAGTACTTAACAAAAGCACCTCATTAATCATTGATGTATTTTTGTCTCTGAAGGAGTGCGCTATCAGATATTCACTTGACTCTCTCCCCCAGACCAGTGAGTCTTACTCATTCAGTCCTTCCCTGAAAAGATTTCATTTCACCTCTTTATTTATTTATTTATTTATTTTTGAGACAGAGCCTCAAGCTGTCACCCAGGATAGAGTGCTGTGGCATCACAGCTCACAGCAACCTCCAATTCCTGGGCTCAAGCAAGTCTCCTGCCTCCGCCTCCCAAGTAGCTGGGACTACAGGCGCCCACCACAACGCCCGGCCATTTTTTTTTTTTTTTTTTGTTGCAGCCGTCAATGTTTTTTGGCGGGCCCTGGGCTGGATTCGAACCTGCCAGCTCAGGTGTACATGGCTGGTGCCTTAGTCCGCTGAGCCACAGGCGCCGAGCCTGTTCCTAATTTTATAGTGAGGAAACTGCAGTCCTGGAAAAGTTAAGTAGCCTGACTTACATCAAGAGCTAGGAAGAGACCAAAGCAGGAATCTGTTTCCACCTCAGCAAGGGGCTTTGAAAAAGGGACTGAAATATACCTGGGGTGGGGGGTTGGCCAGGCTCTCTTCTCCCAAGCTCTCTAGACCCCCCCAGTGTGCTCTAGTGTGTTTGAGGAGATTCCCAGGCTCTGCATCTCCAGGGCTAATGTCCAGCCCTGCAGGCAGGTGGGGCAGGGCCTGCCCACTCACCCAAGCCCGTGTCTGCAGCTTGATCCAGCTGGAGGCCTTCCTGAGCCGCCTGTGCTGTACCTGTGAAGCAGCCTACCGGGTGCTGCATTGGGAGAACCCAGTCGTGTCCTCACAGTGAGTGGCCCCTCCTCCCCTACTACTGCCCTTTGGGAATTTGCAGCTTAAGTCTGAGCAGAGCAGCCACCTAGAGAGGGCCTTTATCCCCCAGGGGAAGAGCACTGCCTGGGCTCTTGTGTATAGATCTGCACATAGGGTTATGGGCTCTAGTGCACTTTCATTTAGATATTTTCTTTCATGTGTGGTAAAAACATTTTAATAAACAGAACATAACTTACCATGTACTCCACCATTGGGATATAGCAGCTGATCTGACGTTTGGCTTGCCTTTTAGAGTTTGTCATATGTATATACTTTATAGATACACAGCTTCATAGTGTATGTTAGATTTTTCCTTTGTTTTTTTCCCACTTTGTTATAAATGGTTTCCTTTGCTGCTTCATAGCCTTTGGAGTTATTTGTAATGCCAGATTAATATGAATGGTGAATATATTATAATTTATGGGAACATTGTGTTATATAGTTAGTTTCTACTTTTCATTACTATCCCTGGGGTGAACATTTTTATGGATTTAGCTTTACTCTTTTGAAATTTTTTTCATGTAATAAATTCAAGGATGAAACTACTGAAGCAGAAGGAGTGAATGTTTTTGAGGTTCTTATATATGAATGATAATGATAACTAACACCTACTGAGTTTCCCCCTGTGCCAGGCACTGTGCCCATCACTCTCTGTGTATTCCCTCACTCTTCATCCCTGTTAGGTAGACACTACTTTTTTTTTTGAGACAGAGCCTCAAGCTGTCACCCTGGAGAGAGTGCCATGGCATCACAGCTCACAGCAACCTCCAATTCCCGGGCTCAAGCGAGTCTCCTGCCTCTGCCTCCCAAGAGCTGGGACTACAGGCACCTGCCACAACGCCCGGCCATTCTTTGGTTGCAGCCGTCCTTGTTGTTTGGCAGGCCCGGGCTGAACTCGAACCCGCCAGCTCAGGTGTACGTGGCTGGCACCTTAGCCCGTTGAGCCACAGGCGCCGAGCCGAGATAGACACTACTTAATCCCCATTTTATGTGTGAAGGGATAATGCCCAGAGAGCCAAGAGACGTCAAAGAATCTCCGAATGGGAAGAGGCAGAGCTGGATTCCAACCCCAGTCTGTCTTATTCTAGACTTCAGAGTCTAGACCCTGGGGAGTAATGATGGCTGAACCAGTTTATGTGCTCTCAGCCTCAGATGCTGTTGTAGTCTCAGCAGTGTCATTGTCAACAACCAGCCACTTGTAGGTAGTTCTCAGCCTTTCCTGGTCATTACTTTTCCACTGGTTTGATTAGCACGTCTTGTGGTTTATTAATTGTGCCCAGAGCTACGTGTATCTCTTACCTTGGGCATGTGGGTGTGCTCCAAACCAGTTTCCTTTATTATAAATTTCTGATCTTGTGGTTCTTCTCTTTTATCCAGGTTCTATGGGGCTCTCCTGGGCACAGTTTGCATGCTGTATTTGCTGCCACTCTGCTGGGTCCTTGCCCTTTTAAATAGCACGCTCTTTCTGGGGAATGTGGAGTTCTTCCGAGGTAAGCCCTGGAGAGGCTAGTGGGTGGGGCCCAGGCTGGCTCTGAGGTTAGGTTAGGCTCCCCAGTTCCTCTGTCTCTACAGCTGGTCATCTCTGTGCTGTCCTTTCCACGAGGGGGCACACCACACGAGCGTCCTCCCTCCTGTGTGCTCTGCATCTCCGAGATGTCAGATAAGGCTGATGTCTCACCAGGGGAGGCTGTTACCATAGTGATCCCCATTCCCTTCCCAAGCTGATGAATCACTGCTGACATTAGATATGACCTGGGAGATGAGGCAGGGATGTTTTCCTAAGCTGATGCCTGTCCCACAGGCTGTAGCCACCTGGAGTTGCTGCCACATCTGTGTGATCCCACAGTACCTTTCTACCTCTGGCTTCTACAGTGCCAAGGCAGCCTGAGAGGCCCTGAGTCACAGAGACTTGGGCCCACGCCCTTGTGTGGCTGATTGCTGTATTTGTTTTCCTTCTGTGGTAGGGTGATTAGCATAGAAGTTGTAATTTGTCGAGCACTTACTACATTAAATTTCTCTCACAGACTGGGGCAGGTGGTGGCATCTCTGTTTTGTTTGCGAGGCTTTGGTAAGGTGACTTGCTCAGAGTTAGGAGGGTGACTCTTTGATGCAGCAGAAGCTGGGGTGCTGGAGGAGGAGGCTAGTAAGCTGTGGAAGTGGATACCCTAAAAGTGCCACTCATTGTGTCTTTTCTGCCTCCCCTCCTATTCTCTTTGCCCTGGATAGTGGTGTCTGAGTACAGGGCATCTCTGCAGCGGTGCATGAACCCCAAGCAGGAAGAGCATGCCTTTGAGAGCCCACTGCCACCGGATGCTGGGGGGAAGGGCGCTGTGCTGGACAGCACACCTGCCCTCACGCCCACGGAGGTGAGTGCTGTGACCTCAGGGCAGAGGCTGCTATCGGCAGGTGGTGGGCCCTCCTGGACCAGCTTGTTTGTACACATAGCACATAGCCCATGGAGGGTCCATTGTAGTTCCTGCTTTTTTCCAGGCCTGGTCTCCTCTCAAGTGTAATAAAAATAGTTGTTGTGTGCTTTATGGAGTGCTTTACTCTGTGTCAGATGTTCCAAGTACATTTTTGATACTTACACCATGGGGTGTGAGATATTTCTGAGAGTGAGATTCTCATTTGCAGAAGGGAAGGCTGAGGCACACAGAAGGGCTGACCAGAGTCTCATGGCTAGTGAGTGGTAGGGATGGGTCTCAGAACCTCCACCCTGATATTCTAGACCCTGTGCCTTCAACCACTGTAGGTCCATCCTGGTCTTGTTTCCATCTCTGCATCCTTGCTGGATTAGAGGTTGCTCTCTTCCCCATGATTTCCTTCTATCTTGGAGTTATGCCATTTCCTGGTGTTTTGGGAAGCCTGGATGCTGGCTTAGGGAGGTGGCCCTCTGCCTTAGGGAGCAGGGCTGCCATCTTTCTTCTTCTGTCATAGAGTCTCTCTTCCCAGGACCTCACTCCAGGTAGCGTGGAGGAGGCTGAAGAGGCTGAGCCAGATGAGGAGTTTAAAGATGCAATTGAGGTGAGTAGCCCTTCTTCAGCACCTCTTGCTGACCAGGTCAGAAGCTAGGTGGTCGCAGAGCTGTGGGTTTTTTTTTTCTTTTGTTCTCTTACATCCAAACGAGAAGCCAAAACTTGCTCCGAGCAAGTTAGAGCTCATTGATTGAAAGGGTGCCACAGGCCCCTTCCCTTCTCCTGTTCTGTTCAGCCATCCGTCTTGGGTGCCCAGGGTGGGACTGGCTCTGGGAGCTTCTAGGAAATGCCTTGCTGGGGGGAGTTGGGTGATTTCTTGCCTTTACTGAAAATCATGGGCTGGTGACTTTGATGTAAAGAAGGCAGATTTGGAGGTCACTATCCTGAGTCTCTGCTCTTCTGCAGAATGAGTTCTGGAAGATGTCCCTTTGGGGAACTGGGAGGGGACACTGGAGAAAGTAGTTGCATGGCCAAGTGCTAGGAACAGGAAGTTCAATACCTTCTTGATTTTAGGACAGTGATTCAAACTGATAGTTTGTAGGAGTGTTTTTTCTTTTAATTTTTTTATACTTAAAAAATTTTTTTTTATTGCTTGGGATTTATTAAGGTTATAAAGAATTAGGTTACACTGATTGCATTTGTTAAAGTTCCTCTTATACTTGTGTCCTGCCCCCAAGAGGTGTGCCATACACGGTGACCCCCCCAACCCCTCCCTCCTATAGGAGTGTTTTATTTGGCACTCAAAGTTTCAAGTACTTTTTTTTTTTTGGGACAGAGCCTCAAGCTGTTGCCCTGGGTAGAGTACTGTAGCATCACAGCTCATAGCAACCTCCAATTCCTGGGCTCAAGCAATTCTCCTGCTTTCGCCTGCCACATAGCTGGGACGACAGGTGCCTGCCACATGCCCGGCTATTTTTTGGTTGTAGCCATCATTGTTGCTTGGTGGGCCCGGGCTGGATGCAAACCCGCCAGCTCAGGTGTATGTGGCTGGCGCCTTAGCCACTTGAGCCACAGGCACCGAGCCAAAGTTTCAAGTACTTTTGTCTGTGTTTAAACATGGGGAGCGATTTTATTTTTTTTATATTTTTATTTTTTTTATTAAATCATAGCTGTATATTAATGCAATCATGGGGTACAATGTGCTTATTTTGTATACAATTTGAAATATTTTCATCGAACTGGTTAACATAGTCTTCATGGCATTTTCTTAGTTATTGTGTTCAGACGTTTATATTCTGCATTTAGTAAGGTTCACCTGTACCCTTGTAAGATGCATCTTAGGTGTGGTCCCACCAATTACCCTCCCTCTTCCCATCCTCCCCACTTCCTCCCCTCCCTTGCCCCTTTCCCCATATTCTTGTGCTATAATTGGGTTATAGCTATAAATTAGTTTCATAGGGTGGC
>CAUYRH010036215.1:0-40233 GCA_963574655.1 Perodicticus potto | reverse complement strand
GTTAAGGGGGTATAATTTATTCCAGAGAGTACATTTTCTTTCTTTCTTTCTTTCTTTCTTTCTTTCTTTCTTTCTTTCTTTCTTTCTTTCTTTCTTTCTTTCTTTCTTTCTTTCTTTCTTTCTTTTTATTAAATCATAGCTGCGCACATTAGTGCAAATAAGGGGTACAATGTGCTGGCTTCATATACAATCTGAAATGTTTTCATCAAACTGTTTAACATAGCCTTCATGGCATTTTCTTAGTTATTGTATGAAAACATTTGTATTCTGCATTTAGTAAGTTTTGCCTGTACCCTTCTAAGATGCACCATAGGTGTGGCCCCACCAAATACCCTCCCTCCAGCCCAACCTCCCTTCTCTCCTCCCTTCCCATATTCTTGTGCTATAGTTGGGTTATAGCCTTCATATGAAACCTTTAAATTATCTTCATAGTAGGGCTGAGTACATTGGATACTTTTTCTTCCATTCTTGAGATACTTTGCTAAGAAGAATATGTTCCAGCTCCATCCATGTAAACATGAAAGAGGTAAAGTCTCCATCTTTCTTTAAGGCTGCATAATATTCCGTGGTGTACATGTACCAAAGTTTATTAATCCATTCGTGAGTCGATGGGCACTTGGGCTTCTTCCATGACTTAGCAATTATGAATTGGGCTGCAATAAACATTCAGAATTACTTTTCAATCTCTTGAAGTCCTGCCCTGAAGCAGGTCTCACCCACCACATTACAAATAAACAGCCACATCTACAAGAGCCTGGCTTTTGAACTGGGGCATCACAATGATGCTGTTGTCTCGCCCATTTGCAGGCAGTCTGTGCCTCACAAGGTCACAGTCACTGTGGCCTCTGGCCAGCTCAGGTGATCACTAGACCACAGCATAGAAGAGAACAATGCTCCAAGTATAGACCTCATCCAAGCTGATTCTTCTTGCCTGCTCCCACAGCCAGAGACGGTACCCAGGCAGCCAACACTGAGCCTGTGGGTCTTCTGGCCAAAGGCCAATGGCTTAGGAACTGACCCTCCTTACTACTTGAGTTTCCACCAAGAAAGCTCTCAGACCAGGTCTGCACAGGAAGATTTGAAGGTGGTTAAGGAGACCACTGATATCTATCAGGAAGCTACGCAGAGTCCCTAACCACACTTGTGCCTGAGAGAGGTCTGATCCCTCCCTGTTCACCCCTGCCCCCAGCAAGAACTGCAAATCTCCAAGATACACTGTATTTCCTAGAAAATCAAGTCTTGGATTATAGCACATCACTCCTGCTTTGAGGGATCAAGTGTAAGAGCTTTCAGGGAAACTAGTCTCTAGAGTTCTCAGAGTGCTGCAGCCAGGTGGTCAGCACAGTGGCCATCAAAATGGTCCTCGAAGGGCACTCAGCACACACAGCCCTCAGAACTTCAGAGGGCTCTTGAGAAGACTTAACCAACACTCCCAGCCAAGGAGCTGGGTGCTGTGTGGGCAGACACCTAACACAGATGGTTCAAAGAACAGCTGGCAAGGTGGGAGGGAAAGTGTGGATCAGAGAGAAGAACCCCCAGCTCCAGGCAAATGAAGGGTAGTTCCTGTTGCCCAGACAGAGGCCCTTCTACAGCCACTTTCAGAGCACTCACCAGAACTACCTCCCCCATCCATCCCCTAGGTCCTTCCTTTACTGGAGCCAGACTCAGTGAACAGGTATGGGGCAGTACAAAGAGAGGACCTGCCTCCCAACAGGGGCTGTCTTTGCACCAAACTCAGGGGGACAGAAACAGGTGGGGCCATAATAGACTAGGCCACCAGGGGAAGCACATATCAGGTCCTACTCATGGGAACACTCGGTGGAGAAAAAATAGTAGTGCTCAAGGAGTTTGTATCTTTCCATTATTCCAACAGGATAAGGAAGCATCTGATGGGGGGCAGAACTTAGCACAATGATATAAATAAAAGTTACTATTTATCATGTGCTAGTTTTATACATATCATTCTATTTAGTCCTCAGATTGACCCTAGGTACTATTAACAGTAGGTACTATTAACATTCTCATCTTAAAGTTGGGAAATGGAGGGTCAGAGAGTTTGTATAACTTGCCCGAGGTCACACAGGTAACACCAAGAAAATTCTGCTTAAGAGCGTGCGCGTGTGTGTACACACGCATGTGCCCACAAACTCCCCACCACTGCTCTCTCAACTGCCTCCCCTTGGGGCCCTCTATCTCTTTCTTTTAGGAGAAAGCTAAAGGTAACTTTACTCAAGGAAGGCTTCTATTCCACCTGAGATATCAAGATGTGAGTCCAGGTTTCTCTGAGAAGAAGGGGGCACTTTGAAATGGTGCATTTCTCAGTGTTACCTCTAAGGATTTTCTATCTGTCTCCCTTGTAGGAGACCCATTTGTTTGTGAATATTTCACCTTGAGGCCAGCACTGAAAAGCTAAGGAAGATGGGTTACAAGTGCAAAACTGCTGTATCTTGGGAAAAATAGGCCATTTCTGTTCCCCTGAGTTAGAGGGGTTTTCATTTCAGTAGAAGCTGTTAAGTTTCTTTTGGAAAAGCTTTCAGGAAAATGTACAACTGTAGATATTCTAATAGTTCATATGAGATTAACATGTTTATAGGCATTATAACAAAATGACTTCCACATCTCCCCAAAATGAATTTAAATTATGGAAGAAATCATTTCATGTTCTTGAATTTAGTCAGCATTTTTAAATGTCACTTTTTATTGACAACCATCTGGAGTGGGAATGAGGTGTGTTTTATGCCGCTTGGCCGACGCAAGAGTTGGCCTATATCATTTCATTTTAACTGAAGATAATTCTGTACTAGTAAGTAGGAATGGTGCTAAAAATTTGAACAACGGCACAGATGCCTCGTGTGACTGCTGAGCTCACAACACCAGCCACGGAGGTCAGACCTCAACTTGCTCTATCACCCCATGAGGGACATTAGCCAGGGACAGTGCTTTGGAATCATGCTGCATTTCATTAAGTGTGTGTATGTGGGGGAAATGCAAATCTGAAAAATAAAAAAGTATATTTTTCATAGCACTGGTGCTCATTTCAGAAAACAATTATGAACCCTACAATGAGGGTGAGAGTCACAAATAATTCCACCCAGAGGTTCCCCTACAAATGTGAAATACGTCCATGTGGACGCCTTTCCAGGACTCCTGACAGCTTTCCAGAGTTGTGAAAGACTCGGGAATTCTCTAAAACAACAGGCTTCTGGCACAGCAATGGTACATTTCAAAACTATTAGAGTATAAACATCTTACCACAGCAATTAATAAGTGAGGAGATGGTTATGTTAACCGGTTTGATATAAGCATTCCACATTATATATCAAATCAGCACACTGTAGCTCATAAATGTGTTAATGTACACAGCTATGATGTAATAAAGGACAAAATAAATAAATAAACAGGTTTATCTCATAGGTGGTAAAAATGAAGCTCAGAAAAGTACCAAAGGGCACACAACTTGATAATGAACTTCACAACTGGAGCCACCTAAACTTGTCCCCTCTCCTTCTCTCCTTCCTTCCCTCTTCTCTGTTTTCACTTTGCTCTCTCTGTGACAAAGATACTGCCACTTTGGTTCTCATTTACAAAGAAAGAAAGAGAGAAGCAAGGAGACCACATAGGATACAAAATCTACAAACTCGGGGGAAGTGACAGCACCCCTGCCCCACTTCCTTCCAGTGCACACCAGGCCAGAAAGACAACTCACAGTTACCATCTTTCTGAGTACCAAGCCAAGTACCCCAAAGCTCTCAGGTACTCAAAAATGCTCCAGTATCTCAACAACATCCCACAGATATTTATTAACGCCTACTGTATGCCAGGCATTGCTTAAGACTATCCTTCTCATTATCAGATTCACATTCTAAGAGGCAAACAAGAGTCATGATAAAGAAAGCATCTACGGGTAACATGTTAGAAGGGAACAAATGCTATAGAAAAACAAAAACATACAACAACCTAAGGAGGGTGAAAATGCAGGAGATGAAGTGTGGGTAGGTTGCTGAAAAATACAGGATGGTGAGGGGAAGCCTCACTGAGAAGGAAGTGAGAGAATCACCAGAGCAGGCATCTAGAAAAGAGTATCCCAGGCAGTGTGGGCAAGAGCAAGCGGGCAGCACGGCTGGGACAAAGTGCGGGAGGGAAGTGACGAGAGGCCAGGTCATGACAGGACTGTGGACAGTCAGTGTGAGCACGCTGGCTTTTCCTCAGAGAGAGACACCAAGCTATAGCTAAGTTTAGAGCAGAGGAGTGCCATGCTCTCAGTTTGATTTTATAAGGCCCAGTCTGACTTCTGTGCTGAGGACAGACAGACAGAAGGTGGGAGGACCACTGAGGACACAGAGGTAGAAGCAGGCAGGCCTGTCGGGAGGCGTTAGCACTGACCCAGATGAGAGATGTTACTCAAGCCAGGATGGGCACAGCAGGTTCCAGAGCAGTAAACCCTCACTGAGCACATCCACACTCACTGGTCTGGTCCTGAAGTCACAAACTCCAAGGCCAGATGAAGCCAAACGGAAAATAAGTGAAGTAGATCAGGTATAAACGGAGAAAAGCCTGACAGCATGTGAGTTCATGGCATGCCCCACCGGAAGGCAGCTGTGACTTGGTGACAGCCAATTGTCGCCATAAAGACAGCAGACCAGTGTGCCCATGTCCAAGATGTTCCCGAAAACTAAGCAATTCAGATACATGGAGTTTTAGATGACACCTTCTAATTTTTTAATGTTAACAAGTAATTCAAAAAACATTCCTCAACATTGTTGGTATAGGCCAAATAAAACACATCTATAATCCAGATTTAACACGTGAATTTGTCACCTCTGGTGCTCCCATGCTAATAGTTTGCTTATTCATTGAAAAACTAGCCTATAAATATACAAAGAGTTATACTGCATCAGCATCACCCACAAAGCTATGTGTCCAGGTGCTTACAGTTTTCTATCTTCAAGGATACCCATTCATTTTGATTCTGGCTGCCAATGCTGCAAACATTTCTGAGAGCAGCCAGCAGGCAGAGGTCCTTCTAGGTGATGCTCTTAGTAAATAATTAGGAAAATAAAGACAATACAGCCATATCAAAGATGCAGGGCCCTTTGATCACCCATGGTGCCAGAAAATTCTCTAAGAAACTCTACCTAAGACAAGCTTGTTACAAAGCAGTAGCTTCCAAGATCAGAAGTTATCCTGAGCTGAACGATGTTAATGTCTAAATTCATCACTGTTTAGGTCAAGAAAGCGAAATCAACCTGAAATGATTTTGCAAACCTCCCAGGGAAGGAGCAGGGAAATCCCCTCATCAATTCATATAATTACTGACAACTTGCATAATGAGCTTATCTTACTACCATAAATCAGCTAAACTGCAAGTTATTAAGCTCTGAAAGGACAGAGCTTGGGGTGCGACTCCTGTAAGGGCCAGAGGCAGAAAGCAAAGCTGGCCACTATTTCTCCCACATCTTCTCTTCTCCAGGCAAAAAACCAGGGTCCTCCTGGGGGTCACAGACATCCCCTCCCTCATCCCACGCCTCTCCCCACGGACAAACCAAGGAGTAGCCCTGATCCTGCTGGGCCAAAAGGGGCTCTTTCCTGCTTTTCCTTCCCAGATTGCCCCTTACCACCAGGTGAGAGGGGCCAAGGAAAACAAGTCAGTTAACAAAATCCAAATTGCAGAGGGCAAGGGAATGAGAAAAGTTTGGAAAGGTTTGGCTAATTCTTTTCTCAGTTTAGCTAGATAGAGTCCTAATTTAAGAGGACATCTTTATTTTTGGTTAGAAATGGAAGCAAGGACCCCCAACTCTCCCCAGCTGTGTTATGGATCACCGGTGAGTCCTCTCCACACATCTGGGAACACAGACTGGTGAGCAGAACCACCCTACAAGCTTCCCACAATGGTTGAGTCCCCAGCTCCACCCTGCTCACCAACGCAGCCCAGACAACAGAGAGAAGGAATGACTGTGGCTGGGCTGCAGCCTGGCTCCATCACCCTTCAATTCAGTGCCCCTGGGCAAGCTGCTGCTATTCACACTCCTGTCACTACCCAGCTGGTAGGATGTCCTGAGCTCCAGGAAATCAAAATGAGAAGGTAAAAGCTTCCTGCCCAAGAAGCCCAGGATCAGACCACTGCCAGATGCTCACAGCCCAGAGGCCAGACATCCCGACAGAGGCAACTTTCCATCAGGACAGTCACACCAAGGGACACACAAAGGCAGCCTCAGACCCTGGTGCTTGATGCTGGTGTGAAATCTTTGGATGCCAAAGTCACCCAAAGGAAGATATTAATTCTAGGATACGGTGTATGCCAATGAGGGAGAACTCCAACAGGAGCAGCAAGGCCAGGCAGGAACAGACATATGTCCATGGTGTTGAAGGCAGCCAGTGGGACCGAGGGAGAGGGAAGATTACGACTTTCCACATAACTTCACCTTGTCAACACCTAATGGCCTCACACGCAGTCCATCCTGAGCACCGGGTGCCAAAGAACTGTCACCATCAGCAGAAAGCACATTTGGATTCAAAGCTTCTGCCCTTCTAATTAGAAAACTTTCAAGAGGGCAACTCTTCAGAATGAGAGGAAGACACAGGGGAAGAACCCTGAACTACGTGCTGGGCACGGTGATAAGTGTAAAGCACACATTTTTCCATTCAAGTCTAACAGCGAGCCTTGGAGGGAGGTTCTGCAGGTAGCTTTACTCAGGGACAAAGAACACAGACTCCAACTCCAGATCCCAGCCCTTCTACTTTCTAGGCGAATGGCCTTAGGCCAGTGACTGAACTGAGCCTCAGTGTTTACATCTGCCAGATGGAAATAATAGTACTTTCCATGTAGGACTGTTAAGAGAACTAAATGAATTATTCAAGCAGGTGCTTCAATAGTCTAAGTGAGAATGTTCTCTTCCATTAGATTTTGCTGTTATATCAATTTTACATTGAGGACACTGATGCCTGTAGGAGAAAGAAATTTGCCTAAGGCCAAAAAGCTAGTGAGTGGCTGAGCTGGGTCTTGAATTGAAGTCTCACCTTTAACCACTGTGAAGCATTAACACCATCCCAGGGTGTTGCTAAAACAGGCTTGAAATAAACTCTGAGAGAATTAATGGCTTAATTTTATCAGTAAAATATGTACTGGAGCAGGACATAATTTCATGGTCTAGAAAAAACAGATAGAAGATCTTTACTTCAGCTCCACAGCTGTCACTTTTAAGTGCTGCTGTCCAAGGAGAATGGGCAATTTTAGAGCAATTGATCTTTTTTTCTCTAGGGAAAGTTGACAATACCATGCTTTCTTACACACACACACACACAGCTGGGGAAAAACTTGGAAAGAGACAGGTGGCAGTGAGAGGGCAGCACTCACAGACTTCACCTAGAGGCCAGGGTGATACAATCAGGATTATTCATGCCCAGGACACGGACCCCACGGCTCTCACAGTGACTTACCAGCTGTTTGTACCTAATGGGGGAAGTGGCAACCAGATTAGGAAACTACTGGAAGGTAACATTATAGTGACCCAAGGATACCTACATCCTGCCTGGGCCCATTTTCCTGTCCTTCTCAAGGTTCCCGTGGAAAGTATATGACAAAAGCAGCACAAAACACTACTTTCTTGAATCCAAACCCCAGCATTAAATACCAAGGATTCAGGCTGGAACACACAGAGAACTCTTACCACCCAGGCTAATGCAAAGAACCTCATTCTCCCCCCAAGAAGAAACCGGAATCTCAAGTCTTTCTGCTCTGTGAGAAAACACAGCCCACTGTACACTTACCAGCATCAGAGGAAATAGCCAGAGTGACAGAGCACATCTAAAACACATGTCAAGTCACATCCCTCCCTACTTTAAATGCTATCAGTGGTTTCCCCTATGCTTAGAACAACCTCTCAGTCCTACTTCCAAGCCCCAAGGCCATGGAGGCTCTGTGCCTGCTTGGCCCCTCTCCCCAACCTCATCTGGCTCCAGACACATGGACCTCCTTGCAGCCCTTCCAACAGACCAAGTTCAGCATCACCCAGAGGCTTTGCAGAGGCTGTTCCATCTCCCTGGAAGATTATTTCACTGCCTCTTGACTTACTTCCTTCATAGCACTTGCCACTATCTGAAAATAGCTGATCTGTTTTCTGGCTTATCATCTGTCTGCTCTTCTAGACCTTCGTAAGGCCCATGAGGATAAAGACCCTGGCTGTGTCATTCAGTGCTATGTTTCCAGAACTCCCCATATATCACAGAAGGCAAATGTGGCCAGGTCTCCCGCAGCATTTGTCTCCACCACAAATGTCAATTGGTATATGGTCTGACTACCAGATGGAAGGGAATGGGGATGGTCACTGTGGGTAGGGCACACTGGCCTACTGTCCTTTATGCAGACAGCAGGCTGTCACTGAGTTGCAATTGCCCTTCCAGTGGGGCATGCCGTGTATGCACTTGCTTCACACAGACAGACAGGGACATGCGGGCGGATGTCTGGGTTTCCTCTCCTGTAGGCTCAACTGCCATCCTCAGCCAACTGATGCTGAAGAACAAAGACCCGTTGCATGACCACTCCCACTCCCAAGCTCCACCTCTGGTATGCAGCTCCTCCAAAGTGCTCCTGACCTTCAACACATCCCTCCCTGCCCTCCTTGGGGACAAAGACCTTGTCTTTGATCCAGGCCATTCTTGAGGAAAAGTAAAAGAAAGAGGGAAAGGCCTTAAGTTTCTAGCTATGGCCAACTCAAAAGGAAGATATTTACCCTCTCTGGACCCCACTTATTTTTTTTAACTGCCTAATTTTTAAGTTTTGAGTTACAGTTCATTTTCTAATTTTAGGTCATGGCAAAGGACACCAGCCTCCACCAAAGACTGATCCTCCTAGAAAGTGCAATAAGATGTCACAGGAAAGAACATGGATACAGCATGAGACCGACTGGGCGCATCCTAGCTGGACCACTGACCAGCTGTGTGGTCTTGGCCATGTTTCTTAGCCTCTCTGAGCCTCAGTTTCCTTAACTAAGAAATGAAAGGACAATTTTCCCTTCCTCACTGTGTGGGTGGGAGAAGTACAGTGCCTGGTGCACAATTTCTGTTCTGTGAAGGTCATCCCATCCCCTTCCCCAAACACACACCTTAGAACACAGCCCACCAGACTCCTGAGAAAGAACTTCCAAGTCTGAGAGAATCCAGGCCACTTCCAGGCAATCTCCAAAGTGTCGTGACCACCCACCCAGCTCCATCCAAGTAGTACCAGACCTGACACCGTCATCCCCCCTCTTTATGAAAGGCCTGGAGGCAGGCAGTACTACCGAAAGCACTGAATGAGTGTGTACAAATCCTACTTGTCCTCTCCATAGGAGGTACAGGCTCCATAACCCTAGGTAAGGGTTGGCTGAACTGAAGCCAGGAGACTGAGGGAATCGCAGATCCACGCCTGGGTGCAGGTAGAGAGGGAGGCTGCACTGAGCACCCTGGCACAGGCTCCCATGGGACTGGGCCAGAGGAACTCTGGGGGAGGCAGTCAGCCTCGCAACTCAGAGCACAGGATCTGGAGTCAGCCAGCCTGGGCTCACATCCCCAACCTGCCATGTGCTAGCTGTGTAAGTGTAAAATGGCATAATACTAGTACCCTTCTAACAGGACTGTTTATAAGGGTGAAATGAAATTAACCTTGGCAGCATTTTAACACAATGAACTAACAGCACACGATGAACACTACACACGGATATGAGGCACAGACCAGCTGCCACCGAACATCAGCTGTTGTGCTGACAATTACAGGGAGGGTAAAGTTAGTTTGGTTTTGTTTTTTGAAGGTCCTGCATTTCTCTGCTAGGTTAGAAGAATAATACATACAAGTGCTCCATTCATTCAATCATCTGACATCTACTCAGTGTTGGGCTCAGTGCTAAATGCTAAGCAAAACAGACATCTGGCCCTTGAACTTAAGGTTGAACAGAAATTCAGTTTAGCCTATGTACTTCCTGGTAAATATGCCTCCTATGTTTCAGGTCAGGGCTAAACACTGGGATGGAAGAAAGGATGCCAAGGCCAGTCCTACAGGGTCTGTGAAGGGACCACCAGGAGATGCCTCCCGCCACCATTGCACAGCTGGCTGGGGCCCCAGCTGCCTCTTCAAACCCTGACAACTTTGCTTCCTCCTCAGCTCCACCATATCCAGAATCATCGCACCACGTACCTTAGTACAAGTCTTCCTGTTTCAGACCCTTATTATCATGCTCCTGATATTCAGCATTCACAGGCACTTCATCAAGGCGCTCTGCTGGTTTATTACAGCAATTCCAGCTAATATATTTCCCCTTATCTGGGAATTCAACCACAGTACCCGTTACTGTTTAAAAGGATCATTCTGAGGTATCTGACTTGCTCCTGATGATAATTAATTCTTAGAACTGATCAAGAAGTTAGGGGGAGCCAGGCTTTGAAGACCAACAGCCATGCAGGTTTATCACAACAACAGTGCCTTTTACTGATGGTAGGAGTGGGCGGGCTGTGGGATGTGGGGAAAGCCTGCTTTTTATAAACTTCTTGGTGGATGCACAGATCCACCATGGCTGTCGGGTTCTGTTATTAGTTTCATCATTCCAAACAAGTTCCATTTTGTGCCCATTGGATAACTGGCTCAGAAGACGCCCCGCATTTAAACAGGTATCACCTAGAGACTACACCTCACATGGCTAGAGACGCCGTCTGCCTGGGGCACAGCACAAAGAGACCAGCAGGATGGGCTCTGGACATGGGCTCGCAGCTCCTGAGCGTGAGCTCGGGGGAAGAACGCGGTGTGCCAGCCCAGCTCTCTGATGCCTACCCCCAGGCACAGTCAGAGAAACCCCCACGCACAAAGGAGCCATGTCTTCTCACCTTGGAGGCCCGGAGAGGAGGGGACAGGTACAGGCCCCAGAAAAGGCGGAAATGCCACCCTGAGAAGAGCACCAAGCCTCACAGATGAGCACAGCAAGCTTGAGGACCTCAGATAAGATTGTTTCCCAGCATCTTGCTTTGGATAAAAGCCAGAATCAGGTCACAAATTTGCACCTGTGACCAGTGCCAGTGGCACCTTGTTATGGGTGAGGACTGTGCTGGGCTCTACTAAAGACAGAGTGAAGAAGAGGCAGGCACAGCCCCTCCCTCCCAGTCCAGTGGGGGACACATGCCATTACCATCTTTCCTATTCTTTAAATCTTTGAGGGCTCCTTGTTGCCTTCAGAATGATGCCCTAACTCTTACCAAGGCATACATGGCCCTTGGTGAACTGGTCCTGCCTCCCTCCAAGCTTGCTATGGGGATAAACTGCTGTGGGAAAGCTGGACAGGCTCTTTAACCCAGTCCAGGACTTGGCCAAGACTCCCCAGACAAAGGGGGCTCTGTTCTGAGGCTTAAAGGGTGGGCTGTGATTATCCATAGAAAGGAGTGGGCAGAGAGATGAGCATGTCCACAGGGCAGGAGGCAAACTGGAGCACATTCCAGATGACACAGCAAAGACCTGAAGGGGAAATCTCCAGGGAGGGTCTGGGGAGGGAGGCAGGGCCACGTTACCCAAGGCCATGCATAGCTTGCTAAGAGTTTGGTCATCATTCTGAAGGCAACAAGGAGCCCAAATAGATTTAAAGAATAAGAAAGACATGATTGTAATGGGATTTGAAGACAATCCTTCTGAGTAACCAACAAGATATTCTAGAATGTTTCCTGGACTCAAAGAAAAGAGCCCCTGAGCTGCTTCCCACACTGCCAATTCACAGCTGAGTGTTGATGAATGACACTCTCCTCCTCACAGGCCTCACTGTACTATCTGTAAAGTGGAGCTAACAACAACTGGGCCCTGCTGGCCTCACCGGTGCACTAGGAGACTCCCATCATATAAGTGGGAGCCCACAAAGCGCAATGAGTTAAATAATGGCAACAGGTAATGACAACCCTCAAACACTAAAAGTTCACTTTATTTCATAGCTTCAACCTCCCCCAGTAAAAAAATTGTTTAAATCTATTTAGATCTAACAAAAAGGCCGGATATATTTTTCCATGCTCTTTCTAGCCCTCACTGCCCCTTCTCCCCAAGTAAAGAAAAAAGTTTGAGTGGAGCCCTCAGAATCCAGATGACCCCCAAGATAAACAATCCACCCAAGCTAACAAGAATTGAGGGAAATAACAACATGTCACGAAGATGCAAGGTATGAGCCCAAGGCAACAGTGATCTTGTATATTACAGACAATCATTTCCAGGACCACAAGTCCCTCTCTGCTCAGACAAAGTCTCTCAAGTTTGTACCCTGAAGGTCCATTCTGCCTCAGGACCTCCTTAACAAGTAGCTGGTATAGAACTGACATCGTCATGTAATTTCAGCCAGTGGGGGTGTCTTGTGCCAAAATAAACATCTAGCAGTCCTACCCAAGTTGGGCCAGAGTGAAAAGTTAGCTAGACTTCTGTTCTACAGCTGACAAAACTGAAAAAGGCAACACACAGGAGATGGCTAAGTATGGGTAGATGTTTCTCAAAACAAAATATGCCACCTTGACATGAGTGAATTAAACAACAACTGCATAGCTGTCCAATTGATTTAGGGAGGGACATAAGGAAGCACAAGCACTCTGTCTGGAAAGCATCATTGCTGGGCCAACCAGAAGGGAACATGTTGACTCACTCAGAGTTCCTGAGGCTGAGGGGAAAAGGTGGGGCAAGGCTGGGCACAGTGGCTCGCACCTGCAATCCTAGCACTCTGGAAGGCCAAGATGGGAAGATCCCTTCAGCTTAGGAGTTTGATACCAGCCTAAGCAAGAATGAGACCTTGTCTCTACTAAAAGTAGAAAAGTTAGCCAGATGTGGTGGCATGTACCTGTAGCCCCAGCTACTCAGGAGTCTGAGGCAGGAGGATCACTTGAGCCCAGGAGTTTGAGGTTGCAGTGAGCTATGAGGACAACAGCCACTGCACTCCAGCCAGGGAAACAGAACAAGACTGTTTCAAAAAATAAGAAGAGTGGTGCTCAGGACCAAAAGTGAATAGTGTGGACTCAGATTCCTTACCCCAAAGGAAGCCTGGGGACTTCAGTGGAGCTCAGTCAGGCCCTGTGACCAAGGTCAGGAGCACACACTGACCCTTAAAGGCCTCAAGCACCAGTGGTAGAAGTTACCTTTCAGAGATCACACCAGGATAAATGTGCAAGGAGGTTCTCCACCACACTCTGAGGGAAGAGAAGTGCAGAGGACCTAAATTTCCTTCAACAGAAGACTTGGAAAATAAATTAAAGTCCAAGTGTACTCTGATCATTTGACTACATAATAAAAAGCCGTCCCAAATCTAGTGTTAAATGAGAAAGAGATACCTTCAAAAACAGCATGCAGTGTCTGATTCTATTTTTATAAAATCTTAATTGTAAATGTTTGGGGGTGCTGTATCATAAACGGTCATCATCTCATTTAATTCTCTCTGAGGTAGGAACCACTCTTACCTCATTTTAGAAATGAGGACATTAGCCCAAAATTCTTCTCTCCTCAGTCAACTCTGCTGAATGAAGAACTATATTTTGCTTCTCATTAACTCAGTCTATCTTGAGATTTTTTTTCCAGCATTATACTGAATTCTAAATACAAACTGTTAGAAGAAAAATATAAAAATACATGAATACTAATTCTCTTTTGCTGGAGACAAGCAAAAAAGAAAATTACAAGCAAAAAACAAAGAACCATATACACCTCAATCCATGATTTCCCTAACTTCTCTTATGCCAATATTTCCCAGTTATAATCATCATTAACAGGTGAGTGGACGGATGAATGGGATTTCTATTCATGTGCCTGGGTAGCTTCTAGCCAATCTCGTCCTGCCTTCCGGGGGATCTTCTTGGCCACACCTACTTCTTCACAGCTCTTGGAATGAGGTCCATCCTGCCCAAGAACAAGTCACAGCCCTCTCCACCAATCACCTGAGCTACACGCCCAGCATTTCTGATACCACAGCCTTAGAGGAAGCCATACCACACCCAGAAGTTACAGACTGATTTGAAAATCTTCTGCCTCTCTACCAACTTCTGACCCAAATGCCTGATTAAACCTTTATCCCTCACAATCAAGAAAAAGCAAACTCTTCATGCTGAGCCCCTACTTGTTTCCATGTTCCCTTCAACAACTAGTTTATTTATTACAAGGATTCACTAGATATGTGGGTGACAAGCAGCTACATTTACTCAACTCTGCAACCACATTTTTTAAACAGAGATTACCTCCTTCAACCCATCTGTTCCCAAATCCTGCCTCCAATTTGCTTGAAACCAAAATTTGAGCCTTTGTGGATCAAATAGTGTATCCCCCAACTGATGGTTCAAGGAAAGATCATCTATAAATAAAAACAAACCATGATTGGGAAAGGATTCCGAACTGAAAGAAAACACACAAAAAAGGCTTTGTCCCACTCACAACAATAAGAACAAATTGAATACAAAAGATCCAAAAATTAATCCTAAGGGACCAGACAGATTTGACTTCCTTCCTGTTCCTCTTCCATCCTGCACAACAGTGTCTGCAATCACAAAGCCTTCCCCTCCCAATAAGCACACTGGCTGGGTGAGAGGGGTGAGCAGGCCGGTGTCTCTCAGGGCTGAAAGACAGTGACCAGACATGCCTGTCCTTTGTCACTAACCACCTTTTAAGCTTCCCCTTCTGCCAAGCCATCTGCAGGAAAATGTCAACCTGCTGCAGGGAGAAAATGTATTTGCTAATTTATGTGCTGGGTAAATTCAGGGCTTTGGTAGAAGAATAAAAATGCGACTGCTCACCACCCTTCCCTTTGAGAGTTAAGACATCTTTATTAATGATTTTAAAGCCTGAAGAAACAGGAATGCTTGCTCTGTTTACATTTCCCTATATTAAATGAAGACATTCACTTGCCGGTGGCAAAACATTGAAAATACCCTTCTGGTCATGATTTATTGCTAGGGAAATTTTACTAAATTGGGATGTGACTAGGTATTCACCTATCAATTACATCACTGAGAAGAAAATAACAGATTTACATTTTCAGTAATTCCTCCAATAAGCACTCTGTGGTCCTGGAAAATATTAAAAAGTATTTTCCAAGACTTCATATTTTAACCTGTAAGGTGCACAGTCTCAAATACCGCATATTCTGATGATAAAGTCATATATTGATCCCAAGTACATCCCGCCTCCTTGCTAACTGAAGAATATTACATCCTGTCCCTCAGGGGCTGTTTCTTTGCTATGAAAGCTTGTTTTATTAAATATCACAGACCTCCTTGACTCTGTATTTGGCCTAAATATGAAAATTAACATTCAATTAGCACCAGGGAAGTATTCCAATTTGTGGACTAGCACAGTTATAAGTAAACCAGAACAGAAGATACAAGGTGATATTTCTATGTCCTAATTAGGGGATACAAGCCATTAGGGGAAGTTAAACTCCAAGTTGATAAGAAAAAAAATTCAGGATAAATATATAAACAGAGATTCATGAATAATCCTCAGATTAGGGAAGAAGGTGAGACAAGTAGAGAAGGTCACAAATGTTTTGAGATTCATATCATAAAAGGCAACCCTTTTTTATTACACACAGATACTTCTGAGTTGAATGAGGCTATGGATAATCCTCTGGGCTGATGTTTTAAGTAGGATTTGTGAGAGAGAAGGAAAAACCCAAGCCATGTGTGTGTGTAGCTGTTGAAGGCTAGCGGCTAAGGGCAAACTGCATACTCCACCCACCCAGGGTGGAGGGAATGCACCCATACAAGGTGAGAAAGGTTCCCAGGATGAGGTCAAGATGACAGCCAGGTCTTACCCTCTTCCTCCATTGGAAAGGATAATGGAACTGCCTGGGTTCTGTAACAGGGTAAACAGGTATTTAGTACTTGGTCCAAATGAGTCCTTCACTGCAATGACCACTGACCCAGAAAACCACAAACAGGAAATCTCTACCTGGTCAACTGCCCAGATGAATAAAAATTAAAACGTAGGCCTTCATTTTCTTAACCTAGAGTTTGTAGGCAAGCCCACTTGAGGCTTCTGGGGAATAAAAACAAAATAAAACAAAAAAACTTTTGCTGAACGATATCTACTTACCACCCTACTAAGTCAACTGAATGAAAATACATTAGCTGGCACTCTAAACTATTACCTTGACAACCCTGAGAAATCACATATTCTTAAATATCCCAAAGTCTAAGGTCATCTTGTTAGTTCTCAGAAACCTAAGCAGATAAAAATTATAAACCCACAGAACCAAGAATCGCGATGAACCTCGGCATAGGAAACCTGAAAATGATACAAAGACACATCATACTCAAATTGCTCAAAACGAGTCATAAAGAGAAAAAGCCACAAAAATCCTAAAGGCACCCAAAGGAAAAGCAGATGTGTTATGTACAGAGGAACACGAGAAAAGGAAAAGAACAAATTTCTTGATGGTAACAACGTGTAAAAGATAGACAACATCTTTAAAGTACTGAAAGGCACAAATTTTAAAAAGATCAACCTAAAATTCTATACCCAGAAAAAAAATGTCTTTCAAAAATCAAGTGACACTCAAAAGCCTACAGAACTCATCACCAGCATTATCTGTACTACAAAAAAAAAAACAAAACAAGTTTAATCCCCCAGGTAAAAGGAATATTATGCCACCTGGAATCCTGGATCCACACAAAGATATGAGGAACTCGCTCAGAATCAGTATTAGTTACAGGATAACCACTTTCCTTATACTAATTAACTTGTTGAAATATACCTGTCACTTTCTTTGATACCACCCTGAACTAAGCAGAAGAGTAAAAGTAATAGCTTTCTATAATCCTACTCAAAGATAATAGTTACAATTCAAGAAAACCTATCACTCTCCCTAAAGATCTATAAAATGTGGGGAAATAAAACATAGAGGAAGTAACCTGTAACTCACTGATTAAAAAAATCAGAAAGCCATCAAGTATAGTAAGAACTGCCGAACATTTTTCCAAAGTGGCTGTACTATTTTACCTTCTCAGCAACAGAGTTCCAGGTGTTCCATGTCCCCACCAACACAGGGTACTGCCAGACCTTTAAATGCCAGCCATTATCTTGGAGGTGACATGGTATCTCATTATGGTTTTGTCTTTCTCTAATGACTAATGATATTGAACATCTATTTATGTGCTCATGGGCCACCTATAGATCTCCTTTTGTGAGGTTTTTATTCAAATGTCTTTGCCATTTTCTTATTAGAGTGGGTTCTCCTTATGAAGTTGTAGTATTTCTTTATAGATTCTAGATATAAGGTCTTTGTCATACATATGCATATTTGTGTATAACATGCGCATAATCTGACAATTAAGTTCGTGAACTCATCCTAGGAAAAGTGCTACATCCCTCATTGCTGAATATCACTATGGTTGCCTTCAAAATACTCCCCTTGGGAAGCTATGCACTGATGCCAGCACCTACTCCATCCTTCAAGGAAATTTTGGAACTCTTTTTCTAGAATGATCATTAGAGCTGTCATTGTATTACCTTTGATGTCCTGAATGTCATTAAAATGTCTTCCTTTCAATATTTCCTTTATCTTGGGGTAAAGAAAAAAGTCTTTAGGGGCCAGATCAGGTGCATTACGAGATATTATAATACAGTTACTTGTTTACTGGCTAAAAACTCACTCACAGACAGTGCCACATGAGCTGGTATATTGTCATGATGCAACAGCCACACCTTTCTCATGCTGAGACTTTGCTTCTCACAGTCAGCTGATGATTATGACATGCAATTTGATGAATTTCTGCAATGTTTTTGTCAGTTGAGCTCATTACTGGCCACCCCGACTCTTCATCAATGATGCTTTTTCTCCCTCCGAAAAACGTTTAGTCCATTTGCATACTGGTGGGTTTTTTCATGGCATTATCCCCATAAACTTGGACTAATATGTCCCTGATTTCACTTCTACTCTCACCAACTTTAACAAAATAATTTAATATTATTCATTGCTCTAATTCAGGGGTGTCCAACCTGAAGCCTCCAGGCAACACACTGATTTGTGAGGATTTCTTTTCTTTTTTTTTTTTTTTGCTTATCTATGATGTCAGCTATCACAAAGAGTATGCACACACAGACCTTTTATTTTTGCTAATCAGCTTTCCTTAGTGTTTGTATGTAACGTGTGGCCCAAGACAACTTTAATTCTTCCAATGTGTGGCAGAGGAAAAAAAAATTGGACACAAAGCTTCAACATTCTCGCAATGGCACACAAAATATGCAACAACAATAATGAACAGTACTCAGCAAGACACTGCCACACATTGACATGAACACAGCTGGGAAACACTGACATGCCAAGGTTACTAAACCATAGAAGGTGGCAAGTTCACGACCTTAATTGTCAGGCCGCGTACATAAGTGTGTATGTATACACATGTGTATGAGTATATAAGTGTATATATAATAGTTTCTCTCAGCCTGAGTCTTGTCTTTTCATTTTCTTGAGACAGGGTCTCACTGTGTTGCCTGGGCTGCAGTGCAGTGGGATCACCGCACCTCCCTGCAATCTCAAAATCCTGAGCTCAAGGTAACTTCTTGCCTCAGCTGCCTCAGTAGCTAAGACTTATTACACACCACCACATCCAGTTAATTTTTTTTTTAATTATTTGTAAGACAAGGTCTCACTAATGCCCAGACTTATCTCAAACTCTTGGCCTCAAGCAATCCTCCTCCTTTAACCTCCCAGTTAGGATTACAGGTATGAGGCAGAGTCTTTTCATTTTCTTAATGGGTCTTTTCAAAGAGCATAAGTTCTTAATACTGGTGAAGTCTGATTTGTGGATTTTTTGTTCTTATGTGATTAATTCTTTTTGTTTCCTGTCTAAAAAGTCTTTATCTGAAGATTTTCTTCTATTTTCTTCTAGAAGTTTCACAGTCTTACACTTTACTTTTATGTTCAGTTGTGTCATCAATTTCAAATTTATATTTGTGTACGTTGTGAGATATGACTCAAGATTCACTTTTTTCCACATAAATATCTGGTTGTTCAACAACATTTGTTGAAAGGTATATTCTTCACCCACTGAATTACCTTGACATCTTTGTTTAAAAAAAAAATCAACTGACTATAGGCATGTGGGCCTATTTTTGGACTCTCCATTTTATTCCAATGAGCTATAAATATGACTCAATAATTTCACTCCTAGCTATTTATCCAAAAGGAGGTAAAAGCATTCACTGCCATGAATGGATGCCCATGACAAACAAAAGCTGTATACATGAATGCTCATGACAACCTGTTCATTAACAGACTCATGCTGCAAACAACCCAAATGTCCATCAACAGGTGAACAGATGAACAAGTTTTGTAATGTCTATACAATGAAATAGCAGTCAGCAATAAAAAAAGAATTACTGATATACACAAGTCTACGGGCAGATCTTGAAAAGATTGTGCTAAGAGAGAGGCCAGGGCAGCGCCTATGGCTCAATGAGTGGGGCGCCAGCCCCATATACCGAGGGTGGTGGGTTCAAACCCAGCCCCGACTGCAACAAAAAAATTGCTGGGTGTTGTGGCGGGCACCTGTAGTGCCAGCTACTTAGGAGGCTGAGGCAAGAGAATCGCCTACCCTAGGAGCTGGAGATTGCTGTGAGCGGTGACACCATGGTTCTCCACCAAGGGCGACAAAGTGAGACTCTGTCTCTAAAAAAAAAACAAAGAGAGGCCAGACCACAAAATATCACACACTGTATGATTGCATTTATATACAAAACATATCTACAGTAACAGAAAGTAGATTAGAGGTCTCCTGGGACTGAGAGACTGACTAGAAAGGGCCACAAGGAAATCTTTGGTAATGGAAATGTTCTAAATTTGGGGGGTGGGGGGGTTGTTAATTTTTTTTGTTTGTTGGTTTGTTTTGAGACAGAGTCCCACTGTCTTGCCCCTGGTAGAGTGCCGTAGCATCACAGCTCACAGCAACCTCCAACTCCTGGGCTTACGCGATTCTCTTGCCTCAGCCTCCCAAGTAGCTGGGACTACAGTACCCACTACAATGCCTGGCTATTTTTTAGAGATGGGGTCTTATTCTTGCTCAGGCTGGTCTCGAACTCATGAGCTCAAACGATCCATTCGCGCCTGGTCTCAAACTTGTGAGCTCACACAATCTAACCAACTTCCACGTCCCAGAGTGCTAGGATTAAAGACATAAACCACTGCACTCAGCCTAAAATGTTCTAATCTTTATTGTGGTAGTATTGACATGGATATATACACCTTTTAAATCTCAAACAGTACATTTCACATGGTGCATTTTGTTATATGTCATTCCACAATAAAATTTATTTTTAAAAAGTCAATCATCCCTGTTTATCAATAGGGGCTTTCTATTCTAAAAGTTTACCAAGAGTCTGTCTACATTCATACGTATGAAAACCACACTTATAAAGATGTCAGACTGTCCCTTATTTCTATTGATGATTTCTAAAATGCTTTCACAAGGCTAATATTTTAAACCAACACTTAAGACTGGGCTTAGCACAATAAATGGCCTTACCTAGTGGAGATACATTTATTGCTAATGTACTTATTGATCTGCCCCAGTTGTTTATTTTCTGGATTCTCATAAAGTTATTGCTAGGAAGAAAGACGATGATGCCGAAGACGTGGCTCAGTATTCCTTCCACAGACACATCCTCCTGCACACGCCCTCCTGCTCACATGTGTGGCATCCCATCTGTGCCACCAGGCAAACATCCTCCACAACTTGCCTTCCCAAAGAGAATAACCTGGCATTCTGCTGCCAAATTCATCTCCAAAAAATACCACATGCATTTTCTGAAGTAAATGGCACCTCTAATAACATCGATGAATCGCAAATCCAACCCAGCACTGTAAACAACTAAGGCTTGCCCAGACAGCCATGTTTGTACCCAGTTCCGGGGCAATGATCACACAACTACAGCCTATGATGTGGCAAACCCTATATGGAAGCTTCTCAGGTTGGGATCCACTTACCTCTATCAGTATCCTACATCTTGCCAAGAAGCACAGCAAGCTATAAAATAACATGGAGTGTCTTTTCTGGAGCAAAAATTTTACACAGAAATTTAGAAAGGAAAAAAATGTTTTTATTGTAAAACAGTCATGCTATATTGTGGAATAGAAAGCAATAGTCACACAATTTGTTAAGATTTTTAAGACACTTCAAAGACATCTTCTACTTGCAACAGATGCTTCTGGTTAAACCCTCAAAACCTTCAAACCTCTTTGGAGTATATGTTCCCCCACCTGTATCATTAAGCGTATGTTCTAGGAATAAAAAGAGGTTGCTAGAAGAACCAGAGTATCATCAAAACCACTAAACTGATAATGATCAAAAATCTAGATGCTGGCATGTTCTTAGTCTCTCACCAACTCATTCTATCCCAGTGCCAATCCAGAAGTTACCTGGCCCCTATAGCTGAGCTCAAACACTGGCATCTCTGTAGAGATGTGGTTGGGAGAATTGTCATAATTTTTGCATCCATAAAATAGAGATGACAATAGTACCTAGCTTATAAAAACCGTGCCAATCAGATGCACAGTAATAGTAAATGACAGATAAATGTTAGTTGCCTATCATCTTTGCTATTGATTATTGTTTGTAATCTACATACACTATCATATAACCTTTTCATATATCAATAGCAATCACTTTGGTAATAAGATAATTGACTGCTTACTCTCAAATGCAGAGGGAGCTCATGAGATTCTGGACACCCAATCTGAATACATAGCTTTTTAGAAACTCTTACTGAGACACAATATACTCCCTGGATATCAACTCTCAGCAAAAGAAGTAAGGGCTCGTTTTCAACTAAATGAGGAAAGAAAGGGAAGGGAAAGGGAAAGGGAACAGGAATGGGCAAGGAAAGGAAAGGAAAAGAAAGGAATAAGGGCTCTCTCAGGCTGAGCTTCCAAAAGTTACCTGACACAAGTTCTGGCACTCAGTTTTGTAATAGAAAAGGACTTAAGAAACAACTTATTCCTTCTGAACAAATGTAAGACTGATCTATAACTAAGAATGCCCACTGATCCACCTGTATATAACAGGACAGTCTGTGATGAAGAGGCAGACAGCCACCACGGAGACCCCCTCACAATGCACTAGGCACAGATCAGAAGTTTGCCTTGTGAGTATAGGATAAGAGCCAAGACAATGGCATCTTTTTTCAAAAGATATTCCTAATAATGGCAGCTTGAAGAGTTATTCTCCTACATTTGTAGTATATTTCTACTGAAAGACTGTACATCATCTCTCCTAGCAAAACTCTGGAAAATTCTTTATTACATGTGACCTGAGTATCCTCAAAGCTCATCAGCATATGGCAGTCCCACTCTGCTTCCTGCTTCCTGCTTCCAAAAGTCTGCTCCAGTTATTTCTGGGAGCCGTAGAAGCAAAATACTGGTGATCAAAAAGAATCCTTCTGCAGCTGGCTATGCCTCAGTGCTGTCTCCTGCCTGCACCACATCTTGGGAGCACAAGTTCGGTCTCTAAGGGGCCTCTGAGTACTCTGTGTGGCACAGAAGCAAGTGGCCCACCAAAGAGCCATGTGCCCCCTGCAAAGAGTAAAGGCGTTTCTGGGAAGCAGGTACCAAGCCAACGACTTCATTTTCCAGCTCCCCCTGCATCTAGGTGGGACCATATGACTAATCCTCACTAACGAAATAACTGAAAATAACGTGTCACTTCAGGTCAATGTCAACTTCCCCACTTGCCCGAGGATACACACTGGAGGTAGCAGTCCCTCCCTGAACAACCCCTAGGAGCAGAGCCTGCCCCTAGCTCCTTGAGAGGTGGGGTTTATGTCTTATGTCAGTTAGTATTATCTAAACTAAAAATATTGTGCTCACTGCTGAAGTGGAGAGAAGCTGCTTTTCTCTAACACTGCTTAATAGGTGGATGCTTGGGCCCCGGAGCAGTGTGGGTTATACTCACATACCTCACTAAGGTCCCCAGAAAAACACAGTTGAGTTTCTTTAGTTTTCTCTGGAAGATATAATTAAGCAGGGCCAGGGTTAAAGAAGGGCTAAAGAAGCCAAGGACACAGGTGCAGGCCAAGCTCCGTCCTCCCTTGTTTCCTCACAGTGGTACATGGAGAGCTTGAAGGTCACAGACTCTCCCATGGAGTAAGATGCCTACCAAGTCAAAGTGTCTCAAAACCACTCATGTCAGAACCCAGAAATAACTTACCCACCCCCAAAGGCGACACTTTGGCTACTCAGCAAGTCCTATCACATTAGCCAAGCCCAGCTCCTGTGCTCTCAGGTCCCACTGTGCCAGGAGTAATCTCCCCTGGCTTATACCTGCACGGTGTGGCCCAGAAGTTTTCTACTTACAATCTCTTCAAGGTTTTCGAGCTAGTCTCTGCAACCACTATAGACATGCTCATGTCTTTATAACCTTGCTGGACTCAGCACACATGAAGAAAGGAGAAAGTGGGGAGCTTGGTGGAAGGGGTGAAGCTGACAGGGTGGATTGGGTCCTTTACATAACAAAGAGGCTTCAGGCTCTTAACCTCTTAAGAGAGAACATTCTGAGATACGTTCATAGGTGCGGGAAATGAAAGAGGAAGGAGCCTAGTTGGGAAGACATTGTGGTCAACCCACCAAGAGAGCTGGCCGTGAAAGCCAGTCACCACCCTGTCCCACAAGGCAACTCCCTCAGGTTTTCCTGGAGTGACTCATAGTTTGCTGGGCTTCATGGAATCTAAGTTTCTTTCCTCTGTTTGCATCTTCGTTCTGCTTTTTTCCCTGAAAAACCTGGAGGCTCTATTCATTGAATGGAAATTGTGTGTTCTCCTTCAAATGAGCTTTAAAGAAGCATCAGATCATCCCAGTCCTTCTGCCAACCCTGTGGTTCCTCCTCTGGCTGTCCTCACTGGCCCCCTAGCCCACGCACCCTACAAGACATGACCAGAACGATGTGAGCTGTCCTCACACACAGAGTCTCTCAGTTCTAACCCCTGAATCTCTCTCCATCTTCACTGCTGTCGCCACAACCCAAGCCAGGAGGAGCTCTCTCTCACACAGACTGGAGGACTCCCTCCAACCCAGGTGTGCTGAACCTTCTCCAACCTGCTTCCCACCCTGCCAAAAGGGTGATCTCCTATAGGCCTGATTGGTCATGATATTCTCTCCCTACGTTTAGTGTTTTCCTTCTATTCTTGGGATAAATATGGAACTCTCTCTGTCCTGGTGTTCACAACACTGTGGAGGCCTGGTCCCTGCCTACCTTTCCAGCAGTCTTACTGCTGTTCTTCCCCTCACTCATCCTACTCCCTCAGACTGGCCTCCCCTCAGTTCTTTAAATGCAGCAGGATTCTAACTTCATCAGGCTGTTCTGTCTCTGGGAATTCATTTGTAACTCTGCCCCTTGAGTTTACATATTCCAGAAAAGAAACTCCTGTGTACCCTTCATCTCTGCTTAAGGCACAGCTTTCTCACTGAAGTGTTTCCAGCTCACCCCCTCTTCATTATATCAGGATTCTCATTACATAATCCTATTAACTTGTACCTTTCCTTTGTAACACTCATCATAACTATACTATTACATTTCATAACTATTGAATACTTCTTTGGATAATTACATATTTTGTGGATTTCTCTATTAGATACAAGCTCCATGAACACAGAAACCAGTACAACTTGCTCAGCATTATACTCTAGGCACCCAGCATACCCCCAGACTTATAATGGTAGGCACTCAGTAAGTATTATCTGGCTTAGCAATTTCAGCCTGCCAACATAATAGATGGACAAACTGAGGCTTAGAGAGGGAAACAGCTTTCCCAAAGTCTTTCCACATTTGGCAGAACTGTGGTTTAAATGCTGCACTCTTAATCCACAGTTCCATCTTTAGCCCATACTGGCATGGAATTCACTCTAGTCCCAAGAGATCCACACATCCATAATCCAAAGGGAAGATGAGACCCATGAAGACCAAAGATCTATATTCAAATTCTGGGTGGACTGGCCACGTAAGCCTCACAAAGTTGTGGCAGAAATTAAACAAGGTAATGTGTGTACTGCAGTACAAATGAAACACAGTGAAATGCACACTGTGATTGGCACAGGGTCTGGCATTATGGTCGCTCTAGAAATGTAGGACAGCTTGTGAAGTGAGTCTTCAATTCCTGTGTGTCCACCAGAATAGCAAGTACGGAGAAGGCGGCAGGAAAGCATTCCTTAGTGAGCAGTTGCTGTTCCCCCAGGCAGCAAGCACACAGTGTTTGATAAGGATGATAAACACATGATACTAATCTCACCACACTGAGATGTGTTCAACATTCCAGCGCACAGAGCCACATGGCAGGCAATCCATCTTACAAAGATGGTATTGCTGGCTAACTGATTTCTGTCACCAGTGTATTTACTGGGGATTTAATCTTTGATTTTATTGTATCTATAGCATTATTATTGAATATACCAAAGGTTCTATTCACAAATGGACCAAAAACTATCCATCACCCCAGCTCATACTCAGTCAATTCACAGATATTTTCTCCCTGTCTCATCAAGGAGAGTAGGTATGCTGGAAGCTTTCCCCTCACTGGCATATTAAAATGATGTTTCAGCCAATTCTATAACCACCTATTTATTTTTCCCATGATGTTTCAGCCCTGTGCTAAACCCCAGAGATTTAGCAATGGTGAGGCACGGCCTCTGTCCTAGGAAGCTTCCAGCCTACATTTTCAAATGTGAAACTACATTTGTATAGCTCTTTATAATCTATTACATGACTTTACTTAAACCTTTTATGTATCTTTCCTGGTATTTTCAGTATTTTTGTATGTGCCTTTCTTAATCTGTGAAGAATTTGACATAAAATTTGTTTTCAATTAAAATGAGGCAGGGGACCTTAAGCACCTCCATTTTGGCTTTGGAATTCTAAGTAGGGAGGAACAACTCATGAATTCCTCTAGAAAGGTACACATGGCAGCCTTTGAGTGGCTGCTCAGACACCATTGCAAATCCCATTCCCTTGTTATCCCTCACTACTAAGACTGAAGGGTAGGACACCCACTCGGCAGCCTTCCTTTCACTGAGATGTCACCACACAACCTAGATTCCTATGGCCACCACAATGTCTATAGGAATCTGTTCAGGGGCTTCTACATAAGCTCTTGCTTTGATCTTAAGAAAAAGACAGTCCCAGCTAGATTGCCCTTTATTTTTCCCTGTCTTTACCACAAATGTGATGTCTGAAGCTATAACAGCCACCTTGTCACCAAGGAGCAATAAGGGAGTTATAAGGGAAAGACCCAGAGAATCAGAGCGGTTAGCCCTGATGTTGCTGAGCCAAAGAGACCATGACAGTGGCTATATCCCTTCAGATTACTTATTCAATAAGAAAAACAAACAAATCAGTGTTTAAACCATTGCAAGAGAGGTTTTCTATTACCTGCAGCCAAATAGTCCTGGAACATATAGTTCAGGGCCCAATTAAGAACATGACCTGTGAACTAGACACATTTGAGTTTGTGTGCCAGCTCAGTCACTCACCAGCTACATAAGTCTGGACAAGTTACTTAGTTCATGAGAGCTCAGTTTCTATCTTCTATGAAATTAAAATGGCGTAACTGCCTATTCAACGGGTTTGCTATTAGGAAGATGTAAAATGGAGCATGCTATGGTTTCTATCTATCAATAGTTTGTGTCCACTGAAACTCATGTTGAAATTTGATCATCAAAGCATTAGTGCTGGGAGGTGGGGCCTACTGGGAGATGTTTGGATCATAATGGCCTCACCCTTATGGTGGCTTGGTGCCATTCTCAAGGTAGTAAGTTCTTACTTAGGCAGGACTGTATTTGTTCTCATGGAAATGAATTAGTTCCTGCAAAAGCAGATCATTATAAAGCTAGAATGCTCCTAGGGTTTTGTCTCTTCTAGCGCCCACTGCCCTTTGGCTTTCTCTCTGAAAGTTCTTACCAGAAGCCAGGGCCATGTCGCTCAGCTTCCCAGCCTGCAGACCCAGCAGCTAAGTAAACCTCTTTTCTTTACAAATTGCCCAGCCTCGGGTATAGTTACAGCAACATGAGAGGGACTAAGACTATGCATGAAAAGAGTACTTATGTAATGTCTATCAAAATAACTAGTCCAATGAGAATTATGGCCAATAAGAACATGAAAATATGACTCATTAAGGAAATGCAAATCAAAACTAAAAGGAGATACACTTCACACCCATTAGAATAGTTATTACCAAAACAAACAAACAAAAAGCAGAAAAAATAAGTGTTGGCGAGGATGTTAAAAAATTGTCCATAGGGTTTCCATCTTATAAGACAACAAAAGTTCTGGAGATAAATGCTGGTGATGGTTATAACTACAACATGGATATATTTAATGTCACTGAAGTACACAGGTAAAAATAGTTAAAATGGTGATGCTTATATTGTATTTTACCATATTTTTAAAAACAGATAATTTTTTAACTATAATAAAATGATAATCTGCAATACCAGTGCTAATATCTCATGGAGTTCTTAAGCTGTCAGACAACACCGCTGTCTGGACACCACCTTGGGTTAAGTCCTGCTATGCTTGCCCCATGATGGAGTTGTCCTAGATCAATAAATCTAAAGGGCATTTCATTCATGCAACCAACAGGCATACTTACTTGTCTCTCTAGGAACCCAAAGCTGAGTCAAAATGTTTCCTGCCATTTAGGAAGGCAAAAAGATGGTCATAAACAACCATAGTATAAGATGAGGTCAGATGTAACACCTGCCTTGAAGAGACTTAGAAGTACAGCATCTTCAGAAGGCAGGGCGACTGATCCTGGCTTTGAGAGTGAGGAAACTTCCAAGGAAGAAATGGAAATGGAGCTGGACTTGAAGAATGAGAGCCTTTATTGATGAAACAGAAGGAGCTTTAACACTGATTTCAGGTAGAAATAGATGCAATGTGAGCAGAGGCATTGGAGCATCTTTTTGGTTGGAGGGGATTGTGCATTAAGATGAGCAGAGGAGATGACAGCCAAACACTAGGTGAGGAAGTCATGTCTTTATTAAATAGAGGAAGGCAGGAGATAAAGACATATGCTTTAAAAAAAAAAAAAAATATATGCTTTTGTCCATAGCAACTGAGACTCTTCTAAGCATACCGGCAAGTTCTCAAAACTATCAACTCATTCAGAGGTCAGCAGCATCTGGCCAGACTCTATAAATTACTAACATTGATTATTGGGGAAAGCAGGCCCCACTTAGCTTCTGAGATCACCTCCTAGACTTCACTATTGTCTAGACTATTTCCCAAGACAAAGAGGAGTCACGAAGCAAACAGGCAATCACCTCAAAAGGGTTATTGATGGACACCACAGGCCAGTCCTAACCTCTCAAAGAGCCCCAGAAGGGGTCTAACCAGCCAGGGCAGGGCTTCTAAGGAGCCTGCCCTCCCAGCACGACTCCAAATGTGGGCATCTTGCTCTTTGAGAGCATTCACCCATGTTCTTATCTCTATGGAAGCCAAGTGCACTAGGCACAAGTAATTGAGGGGTAAAAAGAAAAATGGACTAGGAGACGCAATTCAAAAAAAAAATGTATTCAATTAAGTCCAATTTTAAGAAATTATTTCAAAGTTCTAATCACTGTAAATGATGAAACAATTCATGACAGAAATTGCAATTACTAAAGAAATGATCTGTTCTGCAACAGCAATTTTAGTGACATTTATAACACACAAGAAATCATGAAGCTTAATTATTTGAATTTACTGGGGCTACAGATGCCGTGTTGAAATCTAATTAAATAGATCCACCAAAACTGGCCAGCTGAAGAAATGGCAAAGTTGCTGAACCATGCACTGGTTTTTAAAAGCAGTTCGTGAACAGCCTCCAAATAGGCAGTGAGTAATGATCTATCTTTCTTCCTCAGCTGTCATTTGGACAGAGAAAGAGAGAGAGAAAGAGACATTTCTATATTGATCTTCAGTCCTTCACAATAGAATTTACTTCAACTCCTAAAACACATCCCCCATTCCAATGATCTTGGATAGATCTCCAGGATATATGGAAACTCTTCACTATTTACCTCCTAGGTCTTATATTCAAACTGTATCATATCTCAAGGAAGCAGGTACAAATGCTTGTGTGTTAAGAATAAAATTTTCCTTTCTCAATTTCTTAAGAACATTAACTGTTAAATATTAGAAGCCTAAATAAGTTGTGTAATTCCTGAAATATCAATGAACTGTTTGCTCAAATACTAAGTATTCTGTGAAGACAAGATTCTGATTATGAAAATAATAAATTCTCAGAGAAGAAAATATAGAAGATGGGTACAGGTACAAAGAAAAAAATTAAAATTTCTAACAATCGCATTAACCATAAATAATCACAATTAACATTTTGATCTCTTTCCTTTCAACTTTTTTTCTAGGAATACGTGTTCTTTATCACAATGTGAACATGTTATAAATATAATCTTATATTCTGTCCTATCATTAAACATTATATTGACTGCAATTAGTTTAATGTAATGTCTTTGGATCTATATTACTGGATTCACAGGTTTCTCTCAATTTTTAAACTTTCATCAATAAACTAACTTACACCCACATAGGTAAACCTACAGCTACATCTCTAATTCTGGGAATTGTTCAGAAAGGAAGTCCTAGGATGACACTGAATGACTCTTTAAAGTTTCTAATAAGACCTGCCAGATTGCTTCATCTAAAAGTTATGCCAATCTACATTTCTACCAATGGTGTAATGTACAGTCAAAATTAAAAACTCTTTTCTTCTTTCCAACAGCACTTTTAAACTTTCAGTAAATGTCTTGCCAATTTTTTCTGTCTGCTGCTCTTTGTTTTACAAATTTTGGATATACTATATTGTCTCCTACTGTTTCCACTTAGCATCACTTTCATTGCTTTAGGATATTAAGGATTCTTTGGAAACATGATTCTCTTAATGAACACATAAACTGCCATATAATATGTATTTCTTTAAGTTGAGAAGCACTGAAAGGTTTAAGACTTTTTCATGGTTATTAGCTATTTGTATTTCTTCTGCTAATTGCCAACTTACATCTTCGCCAATTTTCCCACTGGGGGTTTAGTGTTGTTCTTACTTATATATTAACAAAATTAATCCTTTGTTCCATATGTTTTCCCAGCATCTTAATTTTAACTTCCTAAGGAAGTTTCTGACTTGTAAAAATGTTAATTTTACAGAGAATCATTTTCCTCCACTGGCATTTTGTTTCTGTTGACTTCCCTAATATCATAGCTACCTATAATTTTCCTAGCTTTTGTTTTTTGTTATTGCGATATTTGCATCCAACCAAAGTTTACTTTGGTATATTACATAAAGAAAGGCTCTCATCATATTTTTTCCAAGTAGTTAATTTAGACTACATTAAGTAATTCATTGTTTCCCTCCATCATGCGTTAAACCCTCTTTCATATTAGGCTCTGCTTCTAGACTATTCTATTCCATTCACTGCCATCTTCCTGCGATAATAACTACATGGTCTTAATTAGCATCATTTGAGTATACTTTATATCTGAAAATGCAAATCTCTTCTATTATACATCATTTCCAAAATTTTTTGGCAATTCCATCCCGTGTATTCTGATTTGAGAATAATTTGACACAATCCAAAAACAGAAAGAAAACCCCAGCTGAGACATTGATTGGAATGGGGTGAGATGATACATTGCTTTGGAAAGCACTGACATCTTTATCACACAGAGGGAAAGTGGTGGCACACATCTCCACTTATTCAAGTCTCCCTTTATGACAGTCAGTAAATTTTTGTGATTTTCCTCATATGAATTCTGCAACATTTCTTGTTATGTTATTCCTGTGTGTTTTATACTTTTTACTCCCAAGTAAACTAGACCAAACAAGGAAGGTCTGAGATGGCAATCCTCAATTTCAGCACCACATTGTGAAAGATATGCGTGTCTATCTAGGGCAGTGTTTTTCCACCGGTGTGCTGTGAGAGGATCTTGGGTATGCCACGAAAACTTTTAAAGGTCATCATTTATGAAAGAAGTTCAAAGTACAGTTTTTTTTAACTCTTTTTTTTTTTTATCAACATAATTTAAGCGTATCCTGGAAGTTTAACTATAGGTTCAAGTGTGCCATGAGATAAAAAAGGTTGAAGACCATTGCTCTAGGGCTTGACAGAAAGGCTCAACATTTCCTGAATGAACCCAACTATAGCACAAGAATATGGGAAGGGAGGGGAGGGGGGAGGTTGCGGTGGAGGGAGGGTAATTGGTGGGGCCACACCTATGGTGCATCTTAGAAGGGTACAGGCAAAACTTACTAAATGCAGAATACGAATGTCTTCATACAATAACTGAGAAAATGCCATGAAGGCTATGTTAAACAGTTTGATGAAAACATTTCAGATTGTATATGAAGCCAGCACACTGTACCCCTTGATTGCACTAATGTACACAGCTAAGATTTAATAAAAAAAAAAGAAATTAAAAAAAAAAAAATTTCCTGAATGAATGAATAAATGAATGACAAATGAGTTTAAAAGCCCTGAATGAATGAATTAATGAATGAATAAATGAATGACAAATGGGTCTAAGGCAAAGCTGGGTTGGTGAGACCATGTAACAGACTCAATGACAGTTCCTTCATGCTGCATGCCAACTTTGCATTTTCAAAGAAAAATAAATCACACACAAGTCACCCAATGAAAATGTAAATTCAGTGAGTTTTAGTACAGTATAACTGTCACCACAATGAATTTTAGAACATTTATATCATCCCAAGAAGAAGTCTCGTACCCATTATGTTTTGTTTCAATTGTGGTAAAATACATGTAATGTAAAATTTACCATCATAACCATTTCTTTTTTTTAAACAATTTGTACTGATGCATAACAGATGTACATAATTTTGAGGTACATGTGATAATCCATTCACATAATTCATAAAGATTAAGTCAGTGCACTTGGGATATCCATCACCTTATGTATTTGTCCTTTCTTTATGCTAGAAACATTAGAATTATTCTCTTCTAGTTACTTTGAAATGAAAGGTGGATTTCTGTAAACGACAACCATGAAGCCTAAAGTTCAGTACTGCTAAATCTTTTCACTTTGTTGTGTAACCAATTTCCAGAACATTTTCATCTTGTACAACTGAAGTCTACACTCATCAGACAACATCTCTCCAATCCCCCTTTCTCTAGCACCTACTACTCTAAATACCTCAAAGTAGAATCACACAATATTTGTCTTTTTATGACAGGCTTATTTCACTTAGCATAATGTCCTCCTCCAACTTCATCCATGTTATAGTCTAAAGACCAAAACAAAAGAACTGCTGTCTTTTTTTTTTTTTTTTTTGAGACAGAGCCTCAAGCTGTCACCCAGGATAGAGTGCTGTGGCATCACAGCTCACATCAGCAGCCTCCAATTCCTGGGCTCAAGCGAGTGTCCTGCCTCTGCCTCCCAAGTAACTGGGACTACAGGCACCCGCCACAACGCCCGGCCATTTTTAGGTTGCAGCCACCATTGTTGTTTGGCGGGCCCAGGCTGAATTCGAACCCGCCAGCTCAGGTGTACGTGGCTGGCGCCTTAGCCCGTTGAGCCACAGGCACCGAGCCAAGAATTGTTGTCTTTTTTAAGGCTGAAGACATTATGAGCTTCTTTTAAAGGGAAGAGAAAGAGGTAAGGAGAAAACAGGGGGAGAAACAGGAAGCGAGGAGACCACAGTGGGAGGCTCCTGCAGGGGCCCAGGCAGGAGACGACAGTGGCTTGCCCGCAAACAGAGATGGGAAGATGGAGATGAACAGAGGGATTCAAGATATGCTCTCTATGAATAAGATACAATTAAAGACAGAATGAGAGGACTTGCTGAGGAACGTGATGTGGGAGTAAGGGAGAGGGGCATTCAAAGACGAGCATCTTAGGGAACAGAGAGGGACAGTTGCAGAGGAAAGAGGAGGGAAGAATCCAGAGTCCAGCAGCCCCTGGGTGCTCCTCCTAAATAACCCGGCAAGAACTGTACACGCCTCCAATCAGTGAACTCAGCCTGCCTGGAAGGGAATGTCTAAGGTCAGCTTCCCTCAGAATGTGTTGAACAGTTTAGCACCACTGTTTGCCTATAAGAAAACTTCTTTATAAGACTTCTTTCCTAACATTTCATTTTGAAGTGTTTACACATGTGTACACACACATACACACACCTTTTATCTTCGCTGGCTCCTAGGAACTCTGATAGCCACCCTTCACTCTCCAGGCAGGAGATACAAAGAGTCTTCTCCGGGGAGTCTGGGCAGCCCAAGATACCAACACTGATTCTCGGTCAGACATCCCAGACAGATCACCCCACGGTGAGGCTCAGGGTCAACAAGCCCCACACCACCCAAAAAAACTTCCACACTGCCTTGTTTTCCCTCTTACAGACGAACTCATGACTGAGTATTATCACGCACTGGGGAAAAGACTTTCACAGAAAAACTGAAGGAGAAAGAAAGAAATCTGGAAGAAAAGAGACCCCACAGGGAGGTGAAAAACTTAAAAATAATTATCACGAATATACTAAGATAAGGATACTGTAACCATGAAGAACAGCCTGGTATAAGAAAAGAACATCTGAACACCAATAACAAAAGAAACAGCCTTGGAAAGTTATATTTATATTTTTGTGTATATTTCCAGACATGGAAAACTTAGAGTGTTAGAAGAAAAACTTGAGAAAATCCCCCAGAAAACAGAGTAGAAAAGAAGGAGAAAGAAGGAGAAAGAGGGAGAGAAAGAAAGGCAGCAAGGGAAAGACGGAGGGGGAGAGGGAAGAAGAGAGGAAAGGAGAGAGGAAGTTTAGTTTTCATGGCCCAGGAGGGTAACCGAAGGACAGAACATGTACAGCCAGCTTCGGAATGTTCATTAAAGAACCAAACCAAGACCAACAGGAATGATTAGGTTACAAACTCTGGCAAGTGAAATCTTCTGATTGTGTCCGGGGTTAACTTCTGCCACTTGCTGTTCACAGTCCTTTTTAAATGACCTCTCTAACTTACCTGAGTACCATCCAGTGGGCATAACTGCACCTTTGCTACGAGAAATCATCTTACAGAACTCAGAATTGGATTTTGAATCCAAACCACATTATAGTGAAGTGTTGATATAAATGGAAATGGGTGTACTGATTTGGTTCCCTGGAAGTTACATTTTATTTTTTATACCTCAATTTGATTTAAGCTTTTATTCTTATAATTTCCCAATTTTATTTTTTCCCAAAAGCCTATTGCCTCAAAAGCAAATTTCAGGGAAAAAAAAATGAGCCTGTCTAATGTGGGAAAAGAAAGATAAATGTTTTATGAAAATGGTGTCTATTGACCCAGATCCCACTGAGTGAGTAAGTGAATCCTTAGGTGCAAATGAGGCACTTACTGTTGCCACTCAGCCTCAGGAGGCTTCATTTATTACACGACTGTTGGAGGGCAATAATAGTTCTTTAACAACCTGAAGAGCAAAGGAGTTTTCTAATATGACAACCGATCCTCGTTCACTTGTATGAAAGAGGTCGGGCATTCATCACCTATTCCTGCGGTTCTGGGGGGAAATAAGTGACCCATGATCAAACGCTCTACATTAGACTCCCTAAGAAGAAACCCACCAAAAGCCACTGGAAAACTGATGAGTTTCTCCAATCTCTTCATAATCTTTTTCTTCAATTTTCTTGGGCAACAGGACCAGCCTTAGAAGCATTTGCCATCGAGACATCTGAAGTGGCAGCACAGAATCATTGCTGGGGGGCGAGAAAGAGGGCCGCCTCCTCAAGACCTTGCCAAGGAAATTACCTCCTTTCTCCAGCCTTTGTTTCCTCAATTGCAGGATAAGAAGATTGAATGAAGGTTCCTTCCAGTTCACAAAGTCTATGATTCTAGCTTATATCAAATCATGCTACTTAATAAGAGAAATCAGATCGGCTCTCTTAGCTACTTGCTAGCCTTAAACCACGGCTCACCACAGGCGAGTGAGCAAATGCGTACTTGCAGAACCTCCTGGCCTACAGGGAAGGAGTGGGAAAGTGGGTAATGGCACAGCTTTGCAATCCCCTCAGAGGCTCTGACCCTCGGGTCCCAGTCACACAGGGCTGGCGGCTGTGCCTCGTGCTGCATGGACAGCAACACCAATCTGCTGTGTGCGGGCCAGTGACTCCTGGGCAATTCATTAACAAAAGCGCACAGAACCACCTGGTGACAAAAGAAAAATCTATAAGCAAGAAGCCTCAAACAAAGGGAATGTTTCTGTCCGTGTGTCAAGCTATTGGCTTTTAAAGGGACACTAATCCAGGCCTCTGGGGATGAGCAGCTACCTCTTCACAGCTAGACAGGTGAAGAGCTCTGAGAAGAGCCAGAAGCACCCTCCCTGTGAGAAAGAAGGGCCCCAGAGCTACTCCTAAAGGTCACAGAGTACTTGATAGCATCACAATTTCCTGAGTCGCAGCAACAGCCTCTTAAAGAAGCAAAAGAACAAAGCCTATCAGTGATGGGCCTGGTGTGTCCACTGACTGATGACCTTCCCGCACACCCGATCCGCCACTCTGAGGACTCCAGCCGATCCTCAGGCCCTGCTACTCCAGCTTCCCACAAAGGCCTCTGTGTGCATTGTTTTAACTATTTTGGGTCATTCAGTCAGCTACTTCTTAAACAGTCTTTCCAGCCCTTCAGGGTTTTAGGGACATGCATAGTTTAGAGTAAAAAAAAAAAAATCAGGCTAAGGAGGTCCTGATTTGGGTAAGATGCTATCCCAAAGCAAATGAGGAAGATAGAGTAACTGGGAAGGCCAGGGATAGGTGAGTTCAAATCCTCAATTTGCTACTCATTACCCTTAGGAATTTGGGCAAATTGTTAACTTACCTCAATGTAATTGCCCGATTTGTAAAATGAGGATGATAATATCACCTAACTCACACAGGTGTGCCAAGAACTCAATAATACACATACAACACTCAAGTACATTACCCTGTACACAGTGGGTGCTCCATAAATGTCAGATCCAAGTGTGTACCTACACTCATACAAACTGGGGACCCTCATGAACTCTTCACAACACAGGTAGACAATTCAAACACCAGAGCTATAGATAAAAGCTGACCCATCTTGTGCACTCAAGGAAGAAAATAATAAATAGGCACTTGCCAATGAAGACAAAAAAAACAGAACTAATTATAGCAGGTTGTCTGTGCCTTGTGCCCAACAGAAAATGAGTTTGTTGCTAGGCTCCTTTTCTGGCTACAATTCATGGTGCAATTAAATCACTGGCATTGTTCTCCATGTTCCATTTTAAATAGCTTCCTTGTCCAGGTCTCCAAAATGTAGGCTGCTCAGGAGGGCCAGCATAGAAAGCAGGCCAGAGGCCCCCTCACACTGGTACTTGAAATGCTCAAGTTTCCCAAATTTGACACCTGCCCAAGTTGCTGAGGTCACCTGAAGGAGGAGATTTTTCTCAACTCTGGAGCCTCCATCTCTGCTGCTACTGCCAGTCATGGAGTGAAAAAGACAGAAGCTTGGGGAAAAACAGGCCCACTACCTTGGCTGGACAGCTAACTATGGATATGTCATTTAAACTTTGAGCCCTTAAGTCCTGGCTAATACCATCCACCTGCAAGGTTGTTACAACTCAGAGTGAGGGACACAGATCACCCGGTGCAGTAACTGAACTGCACACCTGTGACTCACAGCGACAGCTAACTACTCCTGCCACGCCCTTGGCTTCCTCTTCCCTCTCTCCCTAGTCTTTCTCCTGGTGCCTTGTGTGCACTCACTTTATCTCACCTCCCCCTCTAACACTGGTGTCCCCAAGGCTTAATCTTTGACTTTATCTTCTTCTCTGACACACACGCTGCTTGCATGGTCTCCCCCGTGCTGGTGGCTTCAACCATCACCCACAGCCTACTGGCTCCTAGATGGCTGTCCCCAGGCCAGCCTTCCCTCCTGGACCCCAGACCAATACCTCCAGCTCCACACTTGACTTCTTTATCCAGCTGCCCCGGGGCCCTCAACCACACATCTGAAATAAACTTCAACTCCACCCTCGCAGCAGCCTATTCTTACTCTGCTACCCTCAACCACCCCTCTCCGGGCAGCCACGGATGGATTCACCAAGTGCTGAGGGCAGCACCTTCCCCGCCAGTCCTCGCATCAGTGCTGCCTCCCCCTTACCCCATTACCACTGCTTAGCTCAGGCTCTGCCCCTAATTTGGCCTCCAGTCATGCTCCCTACTCCTCCAACCACTGCTCTACCTCCTAAATCGTCTCCCTAACTTGAAATCTTACTCTCTTGATTAACATCTTAAAGATAGCCCCGTCATCTAAATGTAGGATAAAGGCCCTCTGTTATCAAACCACAACATTTCTGAGAATGAAGGGGCAGTGCTCCTCAGTATGCCAGGGTAACAAGTATACACTGAGACTGGCCCAGACAAATTGAGATGTGCCGTCTCCCTCCGTGGGAAGGGTGGGCTCCCCAGGCTCACAAGGCCCTTCTAGCTTCTGCCTCTGCATTCTTGTCTCCTGCTCTCTATCCCACACCGTCTGCTCTGACCTTATGGACTGTCCCCCACATCCCCGTGTCATTCCCAACCTGGCACATCCTGCTACCTCTTCCTAGTTGAAAGCTCCTACAACCACCCCACACTGCCTTCTCTGAGATGTTCTCCCTGCTCCCTGGGACTCCCTCTCGAGTGCCACATACACACCTCTGTCCAAGCATGCATCACATGGGCTCTGCTTGGTGTCATGCCAGCATCTAGGGCGAAATGAAGCGTGAGTGCTCAAGGCTTCTGAAATACATACATAAGCTTCTGACCAATGACCCCCTCTCTCAGATTCTGAGCCCAGATTGGACAAGGGTGCTGAGTCGCAGCAGATGACAGACAAACCAGGAACAAACACTAGGACCCAGCCACTAAGCCTGGCCTTTAAGGAAATAAAAACCAAAACGCTCCAACAAGCTTTTGAGATACAACCACAACTCTAGCTCTTCTCCCTGAGGCTCTGATATTTGTTAACACTCTTAGGTGCAAGTCACAACCCCCCTGGCTCCACCCCAGGGTGGCCTAGAGGGAAGGAGAATGTATGACGCAGCCCTGGGAACACTGACAGTGTGCACAGGCAGGGCTGCAGCCAGGCCCTAGAATGGAAATGGCCCACTTGGAACCATCCTCGCCCCCTTCTCCAGCCTCCTACAAGAACCAGACTTCCATTTTCCTGCTCCCAAGCTCACACAGACCCAGTTACTCAAGTTGCTCTCTCAGTTGTTGGTCCCAATTCCCAAGAAAGAGACTCTGATCATCCCAACTTGGGTTAAATGCCTGTTCCTAGCTCAATCAATGCAGATGTCAGGTAGGATGCTTCCAGCTAGAGGGGCCACGGAGGAACCCACTACTATAAACAGTGGGGGATGAGGCAGAGTGACAGGGCTCATGACAGCTAGAGACACACTGCAACAGGAAATTCCACTGCCAGCTCCACCCTGCATAGTTTGTTTTCTACCCTTCACCCCTTCTCTATGTCCCCATCCCTCTAATATGCTATTTTTCCTCTGCTAGACTTATCTTTTGAAAATTCTCTGCCTATTTTTCAGAATTGAGACCAAACATCATCTTATCTATGCAGCTTGGTGGGGCCAATTCTATGTAGTTCCAAAATGCTATTCACTTTGCTTTAGGAAGCTGCAGTTTATTTATGATACTTTTTCTTCAACCCTGTGAATGGTCTACTAACATTCAGCATAGCTAGATTGGAACAGCACCTCCTGTGTGCTGAGCACTGAGCAAGAGCCAATGGGAGAGCCTCGGAGAAGCTCATGATCTCGTAGAGAGTAACGTACAAGGTCTCTGAAGAATATCATACAAGTTTTGAGTGAGGAAAGGTAGGAGGGAGTCAAAGGTGAATGCAGACATTATTTCCCGAGAAAGGTTAATTCAGAGGTGATTTTTTTCATATTATAGAAGAACTTTCCCATTTTCGAAATGATTTAATCCAGCAAGGTTGCAATAGCTAGCTCCTTGGAAGCATTAAGTTCAAAAGTTGACTTCTGCACACAGCATCAGAAGTACATCTTTTGGGTAAAGGGAAGGAAACCCACACAGGACTTCAGACACAATAATGGGCCATTTTCTCACTGTTGAGAGACTGAGCATAAAATTACTTCAAGCTACTAGATATATTATGCTCTAAAATGCATGGTGTTCAGATCCCTGGCGCTAAACCCAGTTTTATAAATTCCAGGCGGTGTGGGGGGGGGGGCATGAAGGAATAGGAGGAGCTCACAATTCACAGTGGGAGCTCGGCCTATTTCCGCTCCAACATTAACCACTTTCCTAATCAGGATCAGGACCCCAAATTCCTCCTCTATAGAAAAAGAAAAAAGAAGAAAGAAGAAAAGGAGGTTGAAATAAAAGCTTTCAGAAATCCCCTCCAGCACTAAAATTCTATGTTCTCCATTAAATTATGTACACGTAGGCTCCACAATATCCCTCTGGACTTAAACATCACACCAAAAAGCAGTGCCGGGCATTTATTAACAATAAAAATTCAAATGATGCAGAAAAATGGTTATATTTTATCTTTTGGGGAGATGAAAGTACCCAAAGACTTTTTTCTTGCAGTACCTTGTGTAAATTTGTTACCAGGAAAGTCACTGCAATTAAACCAAACCTAATGATGCAACTAATCAATGCAGCTGCAGAAAATGACACAGCATCTGGGTCTCCAGGGAGCAGTTGGGCCAGGAGAAACCAGCTCATACACGCTACCCGAACGGGAAGAGAAGAAGCCCCAACACAGAAGGGGCCCACAGCCAAAGGCAGTCTTCCCTTTGGTCTCTGCAGGAATCCACAGGTAAGAGATCCCAAAACAAGTCTAACCTGGATTCCGAGAAATTCCCACAAGAGACGTGATATGCAGAGTGTGAGCAAATTGGAGATGTGATAATACTTCTCAGTACCGTATTATATATAAGATACTTGGTATAAGCATTGAAGGGTATGGTAACAAAAACACAGCATGAGTTAGGACAAGTGTGTAGGGTCAGTTTAAAGAGTAAAGTGTTCTACACTGCTAGTGGGAATGCACACTAATACGTTCCTTTTGGAAGGATGTTTGGAGAATACTTAGAGATCTAAAAATAGAACTGCCATTTGATCCTATAATTCCTTTACTAGGTATATACCCAGAAGACCAAAAACCACATTATAACAAAGACATCTGTACCAGAATGTTCATTGCAGCCCAATTCATAATTGCTAAGTCATGGAAGAAACCTAAGTGCCCA
>CAUYRH010036202.1:0-32082 GCA_963574655.1 Perodicticus potto | reverse complement strand
GCACGTGAGAGGGGAAGGTTCGGGGAGACCCCGGGGAGAGCACGTGAGAGGGGAAGGTTCGGGGAGACCCCGGGGAGAGCACGTGAGAGGGGAAGGTTCGGGGAGACCCCGGGGAGAGCACGTGAGAGGGGAAGTTTCGGGGAGACCCCGGGGAGAGCACGTGAGAGGGGAGAGGTTCAGGGAGACCCCGGGGAAAGCACGTGAGAGGGGAAGGCTCAGGGAGACCCCAGGGAAAGCACGTGAGTAGGGGAAGGTTCAGGGAGACCCCAGGGAGAGGGGAACAGCCAGGGCTACACACACTCCATCCGTCTGAGCAGGTGGAGAAGAACAGTCTCTGACAGCCTCAGTTTATTGAGCAAGGGTTTTTATCTATAAGAAAATTTTAAGACAGGGTTTTTATCTATAAGAAAGTTTTAAGACAGAGAATAAGAATTGAAATACTGAAATAAGACCAGAAGGCTGTGAAATAACCCAAACCCCTGTGAAAGGCAGCAGCCAGGCCCCGGACGCGGCTCCTTGAATGAATTTACAACCACCACATGCTTATTAGTAAATCAAGGCACAAAACTAGCAGCCTCCAGATATATTGTTTTGCCCACCCACCATTTCTTTCTCATAAAGTAGCAAATTAATATAAAAATTCAGAATTCTGGCTTCTCTTGAAGAAATGGGACTAAAGCAGACCGCCGCTGGCCTGGGCATTCATTCCCTCGCCCTGTCCAGGTCCCGCAGGAATCTGACTTTGCAATTCCTGCTTTACAGAGAATGCAGAGGTAACTAAATCTAGTAAAAGAAAAAAGCTAGAATTTGAGAGGAGGAGCACAAAAGTTGGAAAAATATGACCCCAGTTAGTGAGAAAAGGAGTGATGGTAAACAGGGTTCCCGCTGTGCCCGGAGCCTGCCTCAGAGCAGTTTGTGTGCTGGACACCAGGGAGACTACCAGAAACACAGCCTCCTACCACCCAGAAAACTCACAGACACAGAGTAAGGAACCAGCGTTATCACTGAGCAGCTGGAGCTAGACTGTGATGCGGTTCTAGACAAGGCACCAGAGATGCAGAAACAGAGCTTCAGGACAGCCCAGCAGGTGCATCCCAGGATAAAAGGTGACTAGCCACAGAGACGCTCTCCTTGACCAAACTCCAGTGAGGCTCATCCGAAGCCAGGGCCCCAACTTGGGCACGTCCTCCAAGAGCTCAATTTTAGCAAGAATCCTCACCCTGACACCTGATCGAAGTCCTCGTCCTCCACCAGCTGTGGTCCCCAGCCTGCCGCCCTCGACAGTGCAGACAAGTGGGGTGAGTAGAGGACCCGCCTGGCCCTGCCAATTCCTCTCAGCGGCCCCTCCCACCATACAAAGGCCCCCCACTTGTCCCATCCCTCTCACAACAGCTCTGAGCTAAGCTGGCCTTGCATCTTCACAAGTATCTGAGTAATTTTTTCTTCAACACTAGTCTTCAAATAAGAGGACTTGACAACACCATTGGTAACACAGTTTATTCCAGATTTGCCTGGTAACTGGATGGCCATCTATGTTAGGTGACTGCCTTTATCTAAAGGAGCAACAAAACTTCTCTCCCACATGTAGCCGCAAGTGAGACGGGTGCCAACTTCCCTGATGTTATACTTATAAACAGGGACTCCACGCCCTTAAAGAGAAATATTCCTACCTGTAAAACTGGCTTATGTGGCCTTTAAAATGACTTACATTCATTTCAAAGGGACAGGGAAATAATTTACATGTTTTCTAAAGGAAATGCTCTACGAAAAGGTGGAGGGAGCATCTCACTCCCATCCTGCGTCAAGGACGATGATACTTTCCCTTATTCTCATTTCTCTTCATGTGAACAAGCTCAGCGTCACACACTAGACCAGCAGTTCTCAACCTTCCTAATGCCACGACCCTTAACAGTTCCTATGGGTCGCAACCCACAAGCTGAGAACAGCTGTGCTAGAGAATATTCACTGTCACAGGACAATACGTTCCACACAGAAACATCTCACAAGAAACTATCAGGAAGAGAAAACGGTTCCAAACCTTCATAACTTCTTCAAGGTACCGTGTGGAGCTCCCATTTGCATATGCAGTTTGTACAACACCGATATTAAAGCTTTCTCCAATCTAGACAAAAACAAAGACACTTAGCTTACCATGGAAAGTACAGCCTTCAGAAGCAAATTTAATTGAGTTCCAAATTGAGGATAACAAATTTATCAGCCAGTTCAGCTGTGGCCTGGTCCTGAGTCTGTGCAATAAATTACTAACTGGAAAGTCCCACGTACACCAGAAAAGGCATAGAGACTTTTTTTTTGAGACCAGGTCTCACTCTGTCACCCAGGCTGGAGAGCAGTTTATCACCATAGCTAACCGCAGCCTTGAATTCCTAGGCTCAAGTGATCCTCCTACCTGAGCCTTCCAAACACCTGGGACTATAGGCGTGTACCACTACACATCGCCATGGCTAATTTTTTAGTTTTTTTTGTGTGTGTTACCCATGCTGGTCTTGAACTTCTGGCCTCAAGTGATCCTCCTACCTCAGCCTCCCAAAGTGCTCAGATTACAGGCATGGGACTGAGCCCAATCCCTGAAATACTTCTGAGCATTATTTAAATCTTCATTAAAGAAGCCTATGACCTAATCTCTCCCACTCCCCCACCCCCGCAACCCTTTTTTTTTTGGAGACAGAGTCTCAAGCTGTTGTCCTGAGTAGAGAGCCGTGGCATCATAGCTCACAGCACCCTCCAACTCAGGCTCAAGCATCCTCTTGCCTCCATTTTTCTATTTTAGACGGGGATCTCGTTTTTGCTCAGACTGGCCTCAAACTCAGTGAGCTCAAGCAATCCACCCGCCTTGGCCTCCCAGAGTGCTGAGATTTCAGGTGTGAAACACCATTCCTGGCCATCCGTACTCTTCATTTTTTTGATAAAGGTCTTTATTGAATTCTTAAAGTGTATCTTTTCCAGATTATAATTATTTCCAGTTACATCCTATACTTAAAGCTAACCTGAAAGAGATTTCCAAAAGAGCAAAACAAATCTCCCATTACTAAGTTCATAATCATAGGAAATCCATCTCTCAGTTGATGAAATTTTGTTAGAATTTGGAGTTTTAGGGAGTGATCATGGATCTCTCACTGATGTGTCAGTTACGAAGAAAGCAAATTTCATTAATCTTCAAATCACAAAACGTAGCCAGTTTGAGGAAGAAGAGTACCTTCGGGTTCCAAAGCCTATGCCCTGATGCTGAGATGACAGGAATACCACTTCTTGGTTTAATTTCCTGGCCTATGTGAGGAATTTCTCATCAATTGTGCGTTTCCTACATTCCAATGACTGTGGGATGCGTCTTATCTCACAGGGTCGCCGACCCCCATACCTCCAGCAGGAGCTCTTGAAGGAAGGTGCCGATCAGCGTTGCTATCTTGTCTCCGTCTATGAGATGGAAGTGGCCGTGGGCGTCGCGGTAGTAGTAAACAATTCTGTCTGCATCTCCGTCAAAGGAGCAGCACTTCTCATCGGACTTCATTTCCATCCCTAGCACACAGGATAATTTAAAATGCACTTCAATCTAAGAAATAGAAAGTAAACTCAATATAGAAAAGATTTAGGCTTTCCTCTTAAAATTACCCTTTCAAATAAAAATAAATGTCTATCTTTGGATAGCATATAGTTTATTGGTGGGTTTGTAGGTCAAATTCTTTCATGGCAAAGTGAAAAATGAATATTCAAAAAGTACTTATGCTGAAACTTGATATAATACTAAAATAAAATTCTATTTTATAAGCCAGGTGGTTGGTGAGACAGGTTTTCCACAGTTTATTTGAAAAGTACAGGTATTTCTGAACACAGGTTACCTGGTGGCACGGCAGTCACAGGAGTAACTGAGGCCTGGGCTTTAAATATAACAGAGTGAGTGCATGTGTTCACACCACCAAGAGCAAGCAGCACTGGGCCCTGAGAGCTAAGAATCACAACGGGTCTGTGAAGTCTGCATGAGCTTAAGGCCTTGGGAACCACTGCCTCAGATTGATTAGAAAATGCAGCTGTTCTTAAGCGAGGCTGACAGCAGAGTGACACACCAGTGTGGGATAACTGAGCAGTGACAAGCCATGGGGGACACTAGAGAGGGGCTGACCAGAGGGCACAAAGGAGCTCAGCGCGGCAGAGGGTCAGAACTGAACTGCCCTGGAGCGAGTGTCCAGACGAGCACGTCAGAAAAAGGCTCAGACTGAGGGCAGGAAACTGAACGCTTCCTGCACAGAGGCCAAGTGGCAGAGATGGACAGGCAGCTGCCAGGCCTCTGTCCAGTTCTAGAGTTCATGTCCTCTACAAGGAGGGCGGGGGCAGCTATTCAACAGCAAGAGATTAATGCCACATGTGAACAGACATGTTTTGATTTTGGTAAAAAGATGCCAGTGATTCGGACACATCAGAGAAACCACAGAATTTTCAGACAGCGACACAGAGACAGCCGGCACACCAGGCCAGTGTGGCCAGCAGGCTAACACGTTAACATCTGCAATGCAGGTAAATCCAGAGCACCTCTTCCTACAGCTCAGCTCCGAGAGCAGCCTCCTCCTCCCGCCCCCGGGCATGGAGACCCTGCCTGCCCTGACAGTGACGGAGCTCCGTCCCTTTGTGCACCGGGGCTGTCTCACCCAGGTGAGGCATCTGAGGAACCTGCTCGAGGTCCACTGTCCTTTAGATGAGCAGTTCTCAGAGTGATCCCCGGACCGGCTCCATCAACAAACTGCCTGTGAACTTGACAGAAATGCACATTTCTGCCCTATGCAAATCCTAGCCCTGACTGCCAAAACCTGAAACTCAGGGTCTGTGGGCTGATATGCTCCCAGCCCAGTCCAGGCACAAGCTCTGAGGACCACTTTCTGGTTGTTCCTTCCCACCCAATTTCCTGCAGCCCACGAGTGCCGTGACTCACAGGACAGAGCAGACTGTGCTTTCCGCGGCGCTGCCAATGGCTGGCCGTGTGGTTAGCTCGTGGCCGCGTCGGTCTGCCAGGGAGGAGGGCTTCTGAGAGCTCTGGAGAGAAACGTTTACCTCCCATCCCACATACCCTGTGGAGGCTGCTGGTGGCTTTTCACGAAGTCGGCCCCACACAAGTGATTGAGCTTCCCTCTGGTCCCATCGTTAACCAGCTGCAGCGACAGTGCCTGTGCCACATGGGGCTGCAGTTCCTGCAGCTTCAGGGCACCCACGCCATTCGCACAGTCGACCTTTATTGTCTTGTGCTCATCTCCACCACAGGAAGCCTTCAAAGGAAAGAGAACTGAGGGTCTGATCTGTGGGATCCGCAGCACTGAGTGTATGTCACTGGTGGGCAGAGTTAGCCAGAACAAAGCCCTTGCTGTCATCAACCTTACATTTGGGGTGAGGAAGGGCAGGAGAGGAAAGGAACAATTGGAAAAGCCCAGCTTCCCTGGAGATGGTCTACGCCATGAAGAGCAGGGCAGACGCCCCCCTGCCACCTCCACAGGTGTCTGAGTGCACACCCACGTGTGAGCAGCTGCCAGGCTACATGGCTGGAGTGTGACTGTTAAGGGGCCCTGCTTAAGCGAGGCTAACTTCTAATATGCTTTATTTTCTTTGCTTAGAAATGGAAGGAGGAGGGACATACTACCTAAAATGAACGGCCCAACGGATTGTGCTGCTTTATTAACTTGTCTGAACCATAACCATGTTTGAGAGATCGTTCACCTGTTTGGCAAGTTCCAGAAAAGCCCTGGAGAGTTTCTGGTAGTAGCCTTCCGTGGTGGCCGTCCCGTAGCGCCCCTCGGTGTTCCGGCAGCAGACCACGTAGTGCAGCTGGGGCGTGGTCAGCAGGCCGAGATCTGCGAGACAGCACAGGGGCACAGGCCGCTCAGTTAAGGGAAGCACAGACGCAGCAGCACTGACACGGCCTCTCGTCACTGCAGACAGCTCAGAAAACACGAAAATACTAATTCCAAACCACCCAGACGCACACCTTTCTATTGAGACATCACAGCTGCAAGTCACACATGCAATTGTAAAATATTAACCACGATAGCAAAACCAACCACTTAGCACAGGGGGGTCCGAATGTAAATGGAAAGCAGTCTGGGAAAGCAACAGTGGATTCTGCTCCTGGTGACGCTGCAAACCACACGGGCAGACGAATCACCCTTGGTGGACAACCAAAGTGCAGAGGACAGAGAAACATCTCTGAAAACAACTGCAGGCTGCCAGTTAGAGTCGTCAGCCCAGACTGGGAACTCCGCCACACGAGTGAGCAGAGGGACGCCCACAACTGGGAGGGGCTCCTGGAAAGAGCTCCTGAGCTCCAGCTTCCAGTGTGAAAAGCCCAGCTGGTGCCAGACGCAGCCCGAGACTAGAGGAGTACCTCCCGCAAAGGCGGGTCCCAGGGAGTCGCCCCGAGCCCTGAGCACAGCAAAGGGAGAAGCTTCCCAGAGGCCTGTCACGAGGGGCAGAAGGCCTTGTGCGGACTTCCAGCCCAAACACACACGGCCACGGTCTACAACGACTCTGTACTGAACTAGTCCAAGAGGACCTAGCCGAGCAGCGCTCCAGCTTCCCAGCAGAAGCGAACATTGAACTCTGCCACAGAAATATACCTTCATCATAAACCTCAAAAACACCCAAACAGCTACAAACACATCTAACTACACAGGAAGAGTAGCATGAGAGAGAAATAAAAGAAAACAGAGAACAGAGATGGAGGGTGGAGGGTGAGGGGAGTTGTCCTGGAGGAGGGACCCAGGGGGAGGGGCTCAGGGGGAGGGACCCAAGGGAGTGACCCAGGGGGAGGGACCCAAGGGAGGGACCCAGGGAGAGGGGTCTGCTGGAGGTACCTGGAGGGAAGGACCCAGGGGGAGGGACCCAGCGCCTGCACCTGTCAGTGAAGTTAGGACTGGACACAGACTTCCGACTGCACTGAGGGAGGGTGGCCCCTCTGCCTGTCTCTTCTTCCTCAACCTCAGAATCTCTTCTTCCCTTAACTTGGGGCAGTAACAGGTCTCCAGCTGCTACCATAATTTACTCATGACCTTTTTCATTTTCCCTAAAGTCCTCTACCACCATCTTTGCAACTATTATCTTTGTAAATAAATAAACCCAGTGGTTTTTATTTACTCTAAAAAAGAAAAAAAAGAACTTGGACTGGAGGCAAAAAGGGGTAACTTTAAGTTCTTAAGCCCTGTGGTTACACAACAGGAACGGCATCTATCAAGGCAACTCTGGCTATGGTATGAGGACCAGCCGGGGAAGGGGCTCAGAAACAGTGGGAAAGAGCTTGGGTTAGTTCAATGCAAGTGTTTAAGGGAAGCAAACCATTTCTCCAAAAAGCTAAAGTTTGGAGCAAACAAAAGACTTTGTGACCATATCAAAATCATCTAATAAACCTTCACTCAGTGACCTCTGCACACACCCAGTAAAACACACAGCATCTGTCCAACCCATCAACCCAGAAACCTGCAATTCGTTCTTCAAACTTCTGCTCTCACATCACACAGAAGCCTTTGAGTCCAATATAAATTTCAGTCTTCCCCTTTTTTTTTGTACCTCCCTCTCGCACAGACCACTGCCCAGGCTGCCAGTCCCTGGTTGCTCTCCCTTCCCTACGTGGCAGCACCAGTGGCTCAGAGTGGCACACACTCACACAAAGTCCTTCAAGAGCCACATCTGGGAAGAGAGAGACGGCCATACAGAAAATGTGCAGGATGAAAGAGAGAATGAAGAATGTCCCTCCCCAGAAAGACAGCAGGAGCCAGTAAAGACGGCCATGGGCAGGGAAGAGCAGCCAGGCAGGCACAGGTCTAGAGAGAGTTTTAACAGGGCTACGAGCAACAAAGACGTCAACTAAAATGAAAACTTTAAAGCATAAAATAAACTATTAAAGTTCTTTTTGGTCACACTCCCCTGTGAGACCATGTGTCCTCCCTAGCAACCTGTTGGTTATGCAGGGATCTCCGGGGCTTCCAGGGGTCTATGGGTCCCTGAGGCCTAACCAAACATTCCACAGGGGTTCCTGGGAGCAGAAAGAGTCCCCACTACACAACAGTGACCAGAATGCAAATGGGGGCATTTATCTCATGGGGAGAGGCTAGAGACTCACCTGCAGAAGGCAAGAGAGTGACCAGAAAGTGAGGAGACAGGTGCACAGAGCCAGCTCTCAGGAGAGGCAGATTAACAATGAAAGAAGCGGGCAGGGCAGGGTGGTTTCAAACGTCAAGAGAGGACCCTTGTACTAATGAGAAAGAGCTCAGGTCAGGACCCTGGAGACACTGCCCTCGAGGGACACAGCACAGCCAGAAGCTCAGCTGCCTCTGATCCTGTTGATTAACAGGAAGAAGCACCTGTCCAAACTTAGACCACAGTTCCATGTAGAACAAAGACACTGCCCAGCACTCTCTGACAGGTAACAGCAGACTCCACAGGGGAGCAGTTATCAGAGGACACCTAACACTGACAAAAGTTCCCTAAAATGAACATCTTCAAATAGCTTCACAGGTTTTTATCTCAAGAACTTCTTTACTGAAGTAGAGAAAGTTGTATCAGATCAGCTCCTGGAGGACTCCCACAGTAAAATAAAAACATGCCTGTCCAGCCACAACCTGGAAGATCATTCTAAAAGTCAGTATTTTGCATCTAAGAGCTCATTTTTCAAACGTTTTTTGTTCGTCTATATTTTCCAACTTGTCTAAATGAACATACATTCCTTTTGTAATTTTAAAGTTTTTCAAGATCACTTTATAACTGAGACAGCTGCTTACCATGCACTTGACCTCCTAAGGCAGCCACACCATCTATCACAGACTGAGAGAGCTTCTCGCTACTGGGTCTGCAAAAAAGAAGAAAGAAAATCTACACCGGCCTCAACCGGAGAGATCGTGCTGCGCCCTTCAAATGACAAGTCCACAGTACCTGCCCTGAGGTCACCAACTCTGAGAAGAAGAGGCTGGTAAGTTACAAGCATTTTCCAGCACCGTTTACAATCTATTTCTCAGAAAATTCTCCTTTTAAATGAATTAATAAAAACAGACATGAAGGATACCCCCAGCTATCCACACCCACATGTTTTTCCAACAGCACTGATGATAGCAGGCTCCGTACGGCTGTGTGAGAGCACAGCATTGTGTTAAACCCCAGAAGAAAGAACTGAGGTCCCACCCCATAGAGTCAGAATAAATCACTTATCTACCTAAAAATAAGGCTGATCGCTACAAAAGCGATCGTGCCTTGCAGAAAAACATATTTCCTCACTTAAATTAGCCAGTAGGTAAGATCCAAATACACGTGGGATGGCCCCACAGTGGGACAATGTACTTCACACATAAGTCACCAGCTGGGTCTGCTGCCTACAAACCAGCAATTGGGGGTGCATGGATGACACTTTAGGGACAGAACAGAGGATTAAAGAACCAGCCCAGTCCGAGCCATTAGGAGACCTGACAGAAACTTCCTTTTGGGAGAATCTCTGGTTAAACTACATCTCATGCAAAGAAGAATCCTATTGTTTCAAGTTACATTAAATCTAACATTAACAAAGAGATACACAGTGGGACCTCCACAGCTGCCCACCTCCTCAAGTTGACCTGATTTTCAGGGACTGGACACGCACCACGTGTGCCTCTCAGAGCAGGAGGCCTCCTCCCTTACGGTGACCACCTCAGTATATGGACTAGTTTGCTGCTGTCCCCTGGGTGGTCACTTACAGGTTCTACTGTATTTTCATAAAGAAAGCCAAAAGCTGCAAAATATGACAAATATGTGGAAAATAATACTAATTGTTTTCCAGTGAACTCCAGCATGGAAAAATGATATATTCAAACCAATAACAACACAGATTATAAAGTAAATCGATAAAATAATGAGTTACACCTGAGGGAATGGAAACTCCAAAATGTTACACAACCTGCTGGAGTCACATACGTGTCTTGGGTGCTAGGACCTGTCGGGTTGATTATGTATCTCACACTCCCAAAGCTGCTTCCCCAGGACTCTCAGCGTCACCTGGTGTCTCTGCCGATGACCACGACGGCATCCTGCCGCAGGGGCACAGCTTCTTCCACGCTGATGCCCTCGAGCACCCTCGGCAGGTCCTGGTCCTCCGCGTTGGCTAGGCGGGTAGCGTGCTCCTCCCAGGAGGGCGCCAGCATCTCCCCCAGGGGGTCAACCAATTTTACACCATTGTCCTCCTTCAAAGAGAGACAAATATGAGTGGTCAGAGGGCAGGGACGTGAAGTGGGGAGGCGGGGCTCACATAGCTTCTCCCCTAGCCACAGGTAGTGAGGACTGAGCAGTTTCCACAGCAACCACTGAATACTAATGCCAGACCCTGGCCGGGTGCTTTCCCTGTATTACCTCATTACATCCTCGGGACACGTGTGTGAATCTAACTAATAATCCTCTTATTACTCCAATCTTATTTTGAGAAAACTGAGATTCAGAGAGGTTTGGTGACTTTGCTTACCAAAATACAGCTAAAAATTGTCAGTGAAAACATTCAAATTTCAAATCTGACTCTTAAACATGATAGCCACCAGGCCACACTGGCTTGTTCAAAAGGCTGCTGTCTGTGCATCTGAAGTCAACAAACTGACCAGGGCACAACTGGGCCAGAATAAGGGGACCCAGAAATCCTTCTTGCTATGACTCCAGGTTTCCAGAACATACTGTCCAGCTAGCTGGTCAGCCAGTGGGGGACTTGGAAACTGAAAAGTGACTCCCAACTCAGTTCTGCTCAAATTCCTGGAGAGAAATTAAGTGTAGTTCAGAGTGAATGTCAACTTAAAAGAAACAGATCAGAATGGCTTTGAGGAGTGTCTGGAATTAGTAGTATGTGTGGGGCTCTTCTGACAAGCCACCAACAATTATGAGAACTAACACACGTCCACAGTTAGGTGTTTGCACATTTGCGGTGATCTCGCCTGTGGAAGTTGGACAAGCAATGTCCTTGTTTGGACTGTAGTCCTTCAGTGACCTGCCAAGCTTTAACTTGATGCTGATCGAGCTACAACAGCAAGACTCTTCTGCCCTACAATCGAGGAGAAGCATTTTACTCAGTTCAGAATGGCTGTGCTGTGTCAGAAGGTTCAGAATGGTCGTGCTGTGTCAGAAGGTTGGCCAAGCTAAGAACAACCTGGGTGCCCCCCCGGGTGAATGGAGGAGGAAGCTGTGGCGTACTACATCACACACAACACAGTATCATAGTATCATCCACCCCTTTAAAGAAGGATGAACCAGAGTACTTGTTAAGTGAAATAAGCCCACACTCACAAACACGGCAGGCTCACTTACATGTGGCACCTGAGTGGAACTCCAAGACAGAAAGTAGTGTGGGGGCTGCCAGAGGCTGGGAGGTGAGGGGAAACAGGGAAACACTGCTCAAGGACTACAAATGTGCAGTTATAAGATGAATAAGTTCTGGAAAACTAATGTACAGGACAGTGACTGCAGTTAATAATGCATTATTTTTATGTGTATATATGTTTTTAATAATATATTGTATACTTCAAATTGGCTGAGTGTGGATCTTAAATAGTATCACCACAAAAAAAAGCAAACTGTGAAGTGATGGATGTGTTAATTACCATGTCTGTGGTAATCATTTCACAATGCATACACATATCAAAGTGTGACATTGTACAACCTGAATATATACAATTTTTGTCACTTCAACCTCAATAAAGGCAAAAAACAACTGTGTCAAGAGAAATACTTTACAATCCTAATTGTCTTAGAACTATCCAGCCTTGTCAATCTCCTCCCAGCGCTCAATTTTGGATCTCTGGACATGCCTGTTTGGCTGTTCATTCAGAACAAGAAAAACTATTGCCTGGCTATTAAAAAAAAAAAAAAACCTATCTGAAAAACTCCAAAATGTGTCTTTTCAAATGTATACTCTTCCACCGCCACCGCCAATCTCATTAATCACTGCTAAATTAAAAGAGGTAAATAAATTTAACACTGAAACCCTCTCAATTCAACCAACTTGGAAGGACATTCTGTTATTTCCCCAATATGGACACTTTCCAAAAAATGGCAACCTCATTTTATTCGCTCCACACCCTCTAGTGAGTCATGAGCTAAATGGCCACTCTCTAAAAAGCTGTTTCAAATCTGAAGGCACATCTAAGTGAGAAAAGGCACACGCCTAGAATTAAATTTGGACTTTGGGTCAAACTGCTCAGACAGTAGGTAGGGTTTGGTCTTGTAAGCAGTGGTTTGCTTTATGAGGGCACTAAAGGAATCACCTCAGGGTTGTGCGATGCCGTCACCATGACTCCTATAGTGGATCTTGTCTGTTTCGACCTCAGGACAGCTAATAATCCCATGCGGAACATGACATGATCCAGGTGCTGGGCTTTCGTTCGGAACCCAGCAGTCCCGTACTGAAGGACGAGCCCACTGGGCTTGGCATGCAGCGCTGACTGTTTTGAAACACCGCCCAGATCCATGGCTACGAAATTAACAAAAATTGTTTTCAGGCATACAAGAAATCTTTCAAGAACCACTTATTTCAAAAACTGCCCCCCCAAAACTAATAGCTCTGCCTCCTTCTGACCTCCCCAAAGAACCCTAGAGAGCAGCAGAATGTGTCCTATGGGTGAAAATCACCGGGAAGATCCTGCCCAACCTATGCTATCCACTCCTGGGCAGACCTGAAGACAAATCAGATTCTCCCCCGACTCATCCCCCATTGTAGCTCCAGGACTCTTCCTGGGCCCAGGGTGAACTCAAAATGGTTCACTCTCAACTCAAATGAACATTTTACACCTATATTCAGAGACACCCATGGGATCAGATACCACCTTATGCACAAAAGGGAAAATTAATCGAAGTTAACCTTGGTGGCCTAATGTCAGAGTCTTTATTATTATTATTATTTTTTTTTTAGGTGACAAGGTCTCCCTCTGTCACCCAGGCTGTAGGGCAGGGGTGTCATCATAGCTCCCACTGTAACCTTGAACCTGGGCTCAAGCCATCATTCTCTCTCAGCTTTCCAAGTAGTGAGGACTACAGGTTCACTCCACAATACCTAGCTACTTCTTTTATTTTTATTTCTCCGTAGAGACAGGATTCCGCTATGTAACCCAGGCTGGTTTCCAACTCCAGGCCTCAAACAGTCCTCCTGCCTCCAGAAGCACTTAGATCACTGAGCCACAGCACTGGGCTGGGAAGTCAGATTCTTGAGTGGACCCAGAGGAAATACCCTTAAGTGTCTGGGAAGTCTGTGTGGTTCTTTCGCTATTTCTCCCAGGCTATAGTAGAGACATATTCCCAAAGGGAAAAGGAGAAGGACAGCAGCTTCCTTTCCACAACTGCCCAAATCTTTTTCCATTTTCATAAAGAGAATCAAGATACCTATCTAAATTAAGCTCTGAAACCAGCAGTAACTTCTTCCCAAGGAATGCCACCTTTTACCCTTAATATTAAACATCAAGCTAATGTCTAAAATTAGCCCCACTAACACTCCTTTTGCTGGGATACTCCATTAAGAGGCCCTGAGGTCCCACCGCAGCCAGCAGCGCACTCTCAGTGGCCCACGCCCTGTCATTTCCTGGGTGACGAGGAGCCATCCCACAGTCACCAGCCATACGGTTCTATTTCCTTTACGGTCCCTCACTGTTTCAATTAAGAAAAATTAAAGGAAAAGGTGGAAAGTGTTTGCTTTTGTCCAAACAAAAGCTGGAAAAAGCTGGCATCCAGCGAGTTAATTTACGTCAAGCCAAAGCGAGCAAATCTCTTTCACAAGGATGGACACAAAACTGACCGTTCCAAGACGCGATAATTATTCATTCATTCACAAGGTGCACAGCAGCCCGGGCCCGCGACTCAGCCTCGGATGCCCCCCAGGCCCCACACCGCTCTCGGGTCGGCGGGCGCTCTCAGCTGCAGACCGCTGCGCTCCGAGCCCCTCGGCCTCTGAACCTCCTCGGCCCTCCGTGCCCTTGACCCCGCGTCCCGCCCGCGGGGCTGCTCCTGCACCTGCCCCGAGCGCGCGGTCCACCGGCGGCCGGCCGGCTCCCACGGAAGCCCCTCGGCCAGAGCGAGCCTTGTCGCCGCCCAGCCCCGGGCGCGCCCCGCCCCGGGCCCGCTCACCTCGGTCGGGGCCGCCTCTTGCCGCTCCGCGCGGGACGCCCCAGCGGCTGGCGCACCCGGACTCGCGGCGCGGACGTGGCCCCGCGCGGTTTCCGGCCCCACGCCACGCCCCCGGCCCGGGCCACGCCCCCAGACCAATCGCGGCGGGGGAGGGTCTGCAGGCCCCGCCCCGCAGCCCGCCGGGCACGCGCAGCTGGCGTCTGCGGAACTGCGGCTGCGGCTGCGAGCGGGCTCTTGGGCTGTGTCCACTGAATGAACGGGAAGGGTGAGGCTCCCGCGGTGACCCTGGGGTCGGGGCCGGGGGTCGCGGGTCCTCAGAGCACTGTACCAGCGGAGACGCAGCCTCCGCTTGGGCCCTGGGCAGGGAAGCCAGGGTCCAGCGATTTTGGACGGGGGTGGGGCGGGGCCGGCGCCGGTCTGCGGCCTCGGACCCGCGGTCCTGGGCCTCCGCGCCCCTCTCACTGGCACGGTCACCTCGCAGGCCTCTGAGCCTCGTGTCCCCTCCCCCCGTCAACGTCATTTCACTTGTTTGTCTCTAAGACCCCCCAACGCAACGCCCCCCAAGGGCCGAGAGCCCGAACTCCCGGCGTTCCGGGGGGGCTGGCAGGCCGCCCCGAGGTCTGAGGGGTCCAGGCCACGGTGGCACTGGTGGGTGTTGGGCGGGGGGTGGCGGGGCCCTGGCGCTCCGTAGACCCCCGGCGGGCCCCGGAACTGAGCTGCGGCGGCAGCAGGTGTTTGCCGGCCACCTGTTGAAAGTGATCAGATCCGGAGGAAGGGGACTAGGAATCTGGCCTTTAAAAGTCTCTCGGGGATGCTGTGCATCCTGACTTGGGAGAGGACGAGTGTCCGGGTCTGTGCCCCTGGCTCCCGCTGCGAAGCGTTCCTGTAGAATTGCTTGCACGTAAAGGGACCTTCGGGAAATTTCGAGGACGCCAGCTGGCCTTAGACAAACCCAGTGTCCCTGGGCCTTTCCAGGTTTCCAGGCAGGTTGATTTCGAGACAGCATGTCTGCTTCTGTGAAAGAAAGCCTTCAGCTTCAGCTGCTGGAGATGGAAATGCTGTTTTCTATGTTTCCTAACCAAGGAGAGGTAAAACTGGAAGACGTAAATGCCCTGACGAACATAAAGAGGTATTTGGAAGGCAGGAGGGAGGCGCTGCCACCAAAAATCGAATTTGTGATTACGCTCCAGATTGAGGAGCCCAAGGTGGGTGCCTGGATTTGTTTTAACTGTTGCTAGGTGCCCAGTTTATAAGTGAAACACCCAGAACATGAGCTTCCTGTCTAAGAAACAGACATATTCTGTGTGCCTAGAATATCTTTTTACTTGTTTAAAAGCAAAATATAGAATATATAGGTTGCTCCATAAGTTGTCCTCTGTAAATATCCTGAATTAAATATAAATATACAACCTTTTAAAACAAGATGCCTAGCTTTTTTTAAAGTGAAACTACCTTGTAATCTTACACCTCCATGAGCATTTTGTTCACCTGGTTTCTTATCAACCCCACGGTGTTAGTATATACAACCTCTGACATACATCATGACTTTGACAAACCTAAAAATTGCCCATAACAAAACTGGCTATTAAGAAGTGAGTGAGTCTCTTTTTGATAGTACCATAACAGAGAAAGCAAATACAGATACGAAATCTGAGGACGAGAAACGCATTCACCTTCCTCTTATCTGTTTATCCCCAGTAATGTTAGTATAGCGTAGGTAACAGGTGGACGGGCTCGGGAGGACCACGTGGTAGCTCTTCTACTCTTCCTTCAGTTTCATTCATTCCCTCAGAGGAGACTTCCTGGTTCCCCAGACTGGATTCTGTCCTACTGGTGTTACACACTTCAGTGGAACCCTCAACTTTTCCATGGTAATGCTTCTCACAACTGAAATTAAATCCTTGCTACGTGTAATTGTGTGTTTAATGCGTGTCTCCTTCACTAGGCCCTAGACTTCCTAAAGGGCAGAAACAGAGTCTGGATTCTTCACTTTCTTCCAGCACAGGGCACCTGGCACGCATAGTTGTTCAGTAATTAGAAGGAATGTGTAAGTGGGCCAATAGTATACCCAGAGGACTGTGCATGGGGCTGACACAACAACAGTCACTCTCCTGTCTCAGAACTGTGCAGTTGCCATTGATACACTAGCTTATGTGGCATTTAAATCTATCTGATTTTCATTTTAAGGTGAAAATTGATTTGCAAGTAACCATGCCTCACAGCTACCCCTATGTAGCATTGCAGCTGTTTGGACGGTCGCCTGAGCTTGATAGACATCAGCAGCTACTTCTCAACAAAGGTCTCACTTCTTACATAGGGACTTTGGACCCGGGAGAGCTCTGTGTGTGCGCTGCGATCCAGTGGCTACAGGACAACTGCACGTCCTACTTCCTGAGCAGGAAGCTGGCCTACGAGCCGTCCACACAGGCCAAGCCGGCGAAGAGCACGTTCCTCCGGATGTGGATCTACAGCCACCACATCTACCAGCAGGACCTGAGGAAGAAGATCCTGGACGTGGGCAGGCGGCTGGACGTGACCGGGTTCTGCATGACGGGGAAGCCCGGCATCATCTGTGTGGAGGGGCTAAAGGGGCAGTGTGAGGAGTTCTGGCACACGATCCGCTACCCCAACTGGAAGCACATCTCCTGCAAGCACGCCGAGAGCATGGACACAGAGGGTGACGGCCGCGACCTGCGCCTCTTCCAGGCCTTCGAGGAGCTGCTCCTTGAGGCCCACGGGGACTACGGGCTGAGGAACGACTATCACATGAATCTGGGCCAGTTCTTAGAATTTCTCAAAAAGCACAAAAGTGAGCATGTTTTTCAGATATTATTTGGTATTGAGAGCAAAAGTTCAGAGACCTAGGAAGCTATTAAGAAGCCCATGCTTATAATCTCACTAAAACAAGTATTTCCTTTAATAAGACCAAAACAAAAAGACTGGTGGCCGTCTAGCTTCCTTGGGGACACCTGCAGCCCCTGAATGTCCACGTGGCGATGAATTTCACCTGGTAATGACACCGATGGGCCTTTACCTTCATAACAGTGAAACTGTGATGCTGTCTCTCGGTCCTTGTGTTAAGTCATTTAAGAAATATTTCATTGTATATTAATAAAAACTATTTAAACAGAGAGGCTGATTTGATTAAAGAGGAGTCCAAAGCCCATGGTTAACGTAAAAACTCCAACTGCAGTTACACACTCATGAACATGAGTAACTTTTGTCCCTTTCATGAGGCTCACACAGGTGACAGACCAGCTTTCCTTTCGTTGCTGGAAATGCATCTAAATGAAGTTTAAATTGAGCACAAGGTGAAAGTACCTGTTTACTTCACTTTTTACTTCAGCTCCTATGTTGAGTGTCTCAGTGAAACTAGACCCTACAAGCCATGGCAAAGAAATCACAAGCATGCGGTCTCGATGACAGTGGCACACGGTGCTGTGTGTGTCCCACCATGTTTGTTTACATGAGTTGATCATGACCCTAGCAGTAATGATACGGATATTCTTAGTTCAATGTTTAGCCACAAAAAATAACACAGTTTCTTATTGACAAAGTGCCCTCCTGGTTTCGTCCCCCTTCCCCGCCTGTGTGTTCGTGTCATTGATGCACAGGGCAGGAGAGTGTGGAGGGGACCAGGGCAGACGGTCACACCACCCTTTGATGGGAAATAAACCCTGCAGTTTGGTGATCACTTATACAGCCCTCTCATCTGAAAATCCCAAATCCCACAGGTGGTGCCAGGCTTTTTCAAAATAGATTATTCTAATGCTAAAACCTCATGGAAGTGGATGTACATCTCCCAGGAGTTTCTGGGGTCTCACGTGTGCTAAGGGCTGTCATAAGCAGCCTCTGCAGCGACCCCTGTGTCTGGGGTCTCTCCTCAGCTCCCTGGAAGCTTTCCATTGTCCTTCTGGACCTGGGCACTTCAGACCCCAGAACTGGGTGCTGGGACTTAGTAACAGGGACCCCTCGCTCCACACTCTGTGACACACCCTCTTACAGGCCACACAGTTGCCTGTGCCGGGAACCTTATGGGGCTGACGGTGCCTCTGGTTTACACCTGCCCTGGGGCAGGGATGTGGACATGAGGGATCATGAGACCCTCAAACTGGCTCTGTCCTTTGCACCTGCTTCCTCACACACAGTGAGTTTCTTTGCAGGACACACTGAGACCTTCAAGCCAAGGCTGATGGTGGCCCTGCCCTCCCAGGCCCCCAGCTTGTCCCTTCGTGTTTAAGTTCAGCCTCCGGTGTGCTCAACTCAAGCGGAGCCTCACACTGACTGCCTCTCTCAAAATTAAGAAATAAGACTTACATTGCCAAAGAGTCTTTCTCAACATGTGCTAGGACCAAAAATAACAAAACATAGGAGACATTTTCCTGTACAGCCTGCCCAAATGCTAAATATAGTTCACATAAGTTTTTGAGGCCTCAACAGATAACTCCATGAAATTGTTTTCCTTTGAAATGGAACAATATGTTCATCTACCTACTTCACACTGGGTTTTATGATTAAATTGTGTAACTTAAAGGGAACACGTTCTGAATGGTGAATCTTGCTGCTCCTGGGGCTATTTCTGGTGATACTTTTTCAGAACCTCCTTCTGCATGCCCACTCTGAGTGCTCCTTGTTATTTTTTCCTATTAGTAGCACAAATAATAGACATTTATTATGGGAGATGTGTAGGTTTGTAGAAAAAATTCAAAACTCTTAAAAAATATATACGATAATAGGAAACTCAGCAGTGTGTGTAGACTGCAGGTGTGTTTGCCCGGCCTGACGGGAGCACACCCAGCGGCCCCACACACCCTCCACAAGGCTTAGTGTAAGGACCCGCACCAGGCCTCCCTCTGGGGCCTCCAGGGCGGTGCTCTGCAGCGCGGACGCGCTGTCACCCACGTTCGGACCATTGAGCGCCTCCTCCGAGAGGCCCGACAGCTTCTGTTCATCCTTGGAAGTCAGAATCAGACTCGATTGCTTGCAACTTAGGAATCCTGACGCGTATATATTGTACTTTTAAATGGTTACTTTGGAAGAGCGCTCACTTACAAGAGTTGCGGTGTCTTTTTAAAGTTTACGGAATTAAATCAAGTGTATCTTTCTTCAAGTGTGTTCTTTGCTTTCACTCCTTATCGGCCCGTGTGCAGCTGAGTGCTCAGGACCCTTGCAGTGGATGGAGGAGCGGGCTGGCGGGCACACCGGCCTCTGAACCGTCCCGAGGACGTTGGAGTGTCCGCCCGACAGGTGCCGCCTGTGAGCGCGAGCCCTGCGGCGGCTCAGCGGGCCCGAGCTCCCCACCCGAGATCCCTTTTGAGGGCCCGAGCTCCCCACCCGAGATCCCTTTTGAATAAACCGTTTCAGTTCATTGGCTCCATCTCGGGGCGCCTGGCAGCAAGTCAAAGGAGGGTTAGTTCTGAAAAGGGCGCCGCTTTCCCTCAAGTCGGAATCCTGGTGGCCACACAGCCCACAGGGTCAGCTCCGGAGGTCCAGGGGGGACAACTGATCTCACTGCAGCCGGGCAGCTGGACGGGCCTTGTCCTCGGAGCCAGAAGCACGCGGATCAACCCCTGAATGCAGGGGACAAAGTCTAAAGCAGCCCACCACGCCCCAGGAGCGCGAAGCCCTCGGCTCGTCCTCTGGTGTAGAGCGCCCCCGTGCGGCCGTCTCCCACCCTCCGGCCTGACGCGCCCCGCCCAGCGCTGCGCCCCGCCCCGCCCCGCCCCGCGCCCCGCCCCGCCCCGCCCCGCCCCGCGCCCCGCCCCGCGCCCCGCCCCGCGCGGCGCCCCGCCCCGCCCCGCGCCCCGCCCCGCCCCGCCCCGCCCCGCGCTGCGCCCCCGCGCGGCCGACCTGGGGCCGCGCTGCAGGCTCGTCTCCCACCCTCCGGGCTCAGGCGCCTTACTAGGCACGGTGCAGGGACGACGCCCACTCTGCAGGTCCCATTGGCGGCATGTCGCCCTGCACAGTGGCGAGGTGACTCAAGGTCAACGGAACCGTGAGAAAAGACAGTCCGTGCCGCTGCTGGGACAGAAAAGACTGCGTCAAGGGCCCTCTACTCACATGAGGGAGACACGCGGGCCACGTGGGCACCTGGCCACCTGTTGCGCCAGCAAAGACAGAGCCTCCGGCTGCAGCTGCAGGCTCACGGGGTCACGCTCCGAGGCCCGCCTACTACAGGGGCCAAAGGTCACCTTAAGGCAAGAAGAGGTGAGCCTCGCACTCCTGCTTTTGTAAAGCTCTGGGGGGAGGACTCGCTTCCACCCAGCTCCTGGCCCTTCCTGACAGAATAACCGTTTATTTCCCGATTGGGAACCAGTGCCCACCGGCCACAGAAGGCGGAGGGACCAGCTGTTCCCTGGGACAGTGACTGCAGGGTGGCTCGTTCCCATAGCACACACTTCGTCCCACAGACCACAGGGGTGTCCCGAGACCTCAGCAATTTGTGTTCAGAGATGTCCCCTGGTGAATTCCAAAAGGCCTCACAGTTTCCTTTCTACGGTGTGTTGTTACCCTCGGAGATTCTGGAAACACCTTCACAACATTATTACAGAGTTCTTCATCGTGGGAGTCTTCCATGTCTGCATGTGGCCCATCTCGGTGGCTCCAGGCGTGTCTGCTATTGCGGGGCCTACACTGGTGCTCCCCGCCTTGGTCCTGAGCCAGGCTGCGCTCTCAGGTGTGTCCTGGTGTGGCTGTGCCAGCTTTCACAGCATCTTCCAGTTCTCCTGGTATCTGTGTGACCTGCTTAGGTTTTCTGAACATCATTTTTGGTCAGGAGGCTGGGGGTTATCTATCCAGCACCAGAGATTTCTGTGGGCCAAGGTACTGTGATTGCATGGGACCTCCTGTTGTAACTGTGCACCTTGTGTCCAGCTGCTAATTGCTATAAAATGCTGCTGTTAAGCCTTTACCAACCTCAAGATCCTGATGTTGCCATTGAAATAGGGAAAACTTTTCACCATAATGTAGTGCTGGGGATTGAAGCCAAAGAAGTTTGCACCGGATTCAGTCACCAAAGAAAAACTGAGGAGCCAAAGGCAGCTGTGACACGCCCTTTACTCAGCTTGTGGCCAGTGAGCCGACATGGAGACATCCGCCTTCATCCAGCTGGTGGGTGCCAGTGAGCTGGTGTAAGAAGCTTCCTCCAGGCACAAAGTTTCAGGCCTTATATAGGATCAGAACAGTGGCTCCAGTCAAGCACTAAAATGATTACTTACCTTACAGTGATAAGGCGGCACCTGCTGGCTTAAACATGGTCACTCAGGACAATATGGCGCCTGCTGGCCTTCGGGCAACAAAGCCTCATTAACTCCTCTTCCCACACACAGCATTTCCCAGACCCCCCTTACAGAAAAGTCATACAGTACTTTCCGTGAATCCTGGTGGGTCCCCACAAATGCACTTCTCAGGCCATAGTAAAAGAGGGTCCCTGACAGGTGCTCTCAGGACACTTAGGGGGTTGTTGGATTGGGACACTGCACTCAACTCCACACAGAATTCCTGTCTGCAAATATTTGAATTTCTCTGTATTATTTCAAAGAATGTTCACATTCTCAACGTCTTGTACCGTGGTCACCACTGAGGCCACATTTCACTCGGTATCTGAACCCACAAGCAGAATCACGTCCCCCTGCTCAAGGCAGTGCTGAGCCCGAACCTGCAGCAGGTGTGCCCCTGTCCCGCCCCTCCAATACCCCGCCCCTTGACCTGTCCCCTCCCCGCCTCTGCTGGCCAACCCCCCTGCCCTTGCCCCACCCCCTCCCTCCTGTCCTGCTCCGCCCCTTCCATCTCGCCCCGCCCCCTGCCCCGCAGCACCGCCCCACCCACACTGCGTTTCTCATTCCTTCCTTAGGACCATATTCTCAGAGTCCCACCGTCTCTTCCTCAGCTTCTCCCCAGGGTACAGGACCAAGTCAGAATTTATTCTGGTGTGTCTTCTCCCCCGTCTGACTTTCTCTGCACCGCAGCGCGTGTCCGCGCTGGAATCTGACTTGTGTGTAGGGGACAGTGAGGGAACTGCACAGACAAGCTGGTGTCGGCCACGAGGCCATTCCGGCCCCGGGCGGGGGGGGGGCCCTGCAGGGTCTTCAGCAGGGCCGACCGGAGCAGGACGGCGGCCTGGACCAGCAGGGCGACGCCGCGAAGACGGCCCTTCTCCTGCGGGGCCTCGGCCCACCCTCGGGAGGACGCCGCGGGCCCCCAGGTCCCGCTCCCCGCCCCAGTCAAGCCCTGCTGTCTCACACAAGAGGCCTGGCGAGGACGTGGGTTTCAGTCGGTATAATCCGGCAAGGTTAGGTATGACCCTGGTTACAGCTGGTAAGAGACGGCGGGTTCTTTCAGTAAAAACACGCCAAGTATTTCCCTTTGCAGAGTAGAGCTGAGGGATGAGCTGAGAATCCGAGCCCGGCACCTAACGCGTCCCCCCCCTTCTCCTCCGGGGCTGACACCTGCAGACAGCTGACCCCGCGGGTCTGACCCCGGCCGGGCAGGGTCTGGGCAGCACCGGGGCGTGCTTCCTTGGCTTTCTTTAACTTGCATCTCTCCCAGTCCTGCTGAGGCCTGCAACCCATCCGGACTCGTCTTTCTCACGGTGTGACGGGGGTCCCGGAGCTCACCGTCTCCATGCTGGGGGCGGTTTTCCCGCTCCTCGCAGTCACGTTTTATTCTCTATCACTCTGTGAATTCCTGTGCTCCCGGGTAACGCGAACATTCCTGTGAGCGCCTATGCTGCGCCATTGCCCTCCCTGTCCTCAGACTTCATGTTCATCAACAGGCCTGCAGGGTACAGTCCCTCTTTTGTTCTGTTTTGGTAGCGGCAGAGTCCCACTTTGTCACCCTCGGTAGAGTGCGGTGTTGTCACAGCTCACGGCAACCTCCAGCTCCTGGGCTTCAGCAATTCTCTTGCCTCAGCCTCCTGAGTAGCTGGGACTACAGGCGCCCGCCACAACGCCTGGCTATTTTTTTTGTTGCAGTTTGGCTGGGGCTGGGTTTGAACTCGCCACCCTCAGTTCATGGGGCTGGCGCCCTCCCACTGAGCCACAGGCACCGCCCTAAATTCCTTCTTTGCTTTTACAGATTATTTTTTCAATTATGGAAAGAGATCAGTTAAAATATCCAGCTATTATTTAGAATGTGTGTATTTCACTATTACTTTTCTCAAATGTTGTTATGTATTTTGAGGCTGTTAAGAGCAGACAGAATCATGTCTTTTAGCGACTGGCCTTTCTGTCACTCTGGCAACACACCTTGCCCTGAAGTCTGCTGGTCAGATTCAGGTATTAACAGAGCCACGCCAACCTGAACTTACCATCTGCATGACTTATCTTCTCTCATCCTTTACTTTTCAGCTTTTTCATGTCATTACATTAAACATGTCAAATAGAATATAGTTGGATCTTTTTTCAAAAATAAAACCTGACAATTTTTGCCATTAAGTTGTATTTAGCACTCTTGCATTTAACAACATGAAGACCAATAGGGTTGAGTTTGCGTCTCCTGTCCTGCTGTTTGTTTCAGATTCATCCCAGGAGTGAAGCTTTTAATTTCTGTTCTTTGTTCCTCCTCTATCTTTCCTCTGGATTAATCAAGTATTTTAAAATTTTTCCATTTTATTTTCTCTATTAGCTTTTTAACTATATCTTTGTTTTATTTTTAGTGATTACCATGGCAGTTACAACATGCTTCCTTAATTTTACAATATTCCTTGAATAGGGCAGCGCCTGTGGCTCATCAAGTAGGGCACCGGCCCCATATACCGGAGGTGGCAGGTTCAAATCCGGCCTTGGCCAAACTGCAAAACAGAAAAATAGCCGGGTGTTGTGGCGGGCGCCTGTAGTCCCAGCTACTCGGGAGGCTGAGGCAGGAGAATCACCTAAGCCCAGGAGTTGGAGGTTGCTGTGAGCTGTGTTACCCCACAGCACTCTAGCGAGGGCGATAGAGTGAGACTGTCTCTATAAACAATAAATAAATAATTACAATATTCCTTGAATAACTGCCCTACGTCTTACACCGTAGACATGGGGTAAGTTACTTGCTGCAGTATTTCTTGGATTAATAATGTACCACTCTGAATAATGTGCAAACCACACAGCAGCGTAATTGGGTTACCCTCACCCCCCCGGCCCTACTCTTGTCATGTATTTCACTTCCTACACACTTTATGAACCCTACATGCAACTCTGGGAGGCTGAAGCAGGAGGAACGCTTGAGGCCAGGAGTTCGAGACCAGCCTGGCAACGCAGGGAGACTCCTACCACTGCACAAACCGGCCGAGTGTGGTGGTGCAGCCCTGCAGTCCTCGCTTAGTGGGCGGCTGGGCCAGGCGGCCCCTGGACTCAGGAGTCTGGGGCTGCAGTGTGTGATGATCCTGTCACCAAATTCTAGCCCAGGTGAGAGTGAGGTCCTGTATCAAAACGAGTACACTGTTACTGTAATAATAACTCAGCTCCCTTTCTGGTCCTCCAGCCGGGAATGTTTTCCCAGAGCCAGCGCTGCTGGCCACCAACTCTCCAGACTTTCATTGATCTGACGTGTCTCTATTTTGCTTTCACTTCTGAGGGATATTTTCTGTTATTTTATTCTTTCAGCATCGTAAAGACATCTTTCCATCATCTTCCACATCCTCTGCTGGCGAGTTTGCTGTCATTCCTAGCGTTGCACTTCGCAAGGCATTTTGTGTCTGTGTCTGAATGTGTGTGTGTCTGTGTGTCTGAGTGAATGTGTGTCTGTGTGAGTCTTTGTATCTGTGTGTCTCTGTCTGTGTGTGTCTCTGTGTCTGTCTTTCTGGCTGCTTTTAGAGTCTCCTCTTTATTCAGCAATGAGACCCTGATGCCCGCAGGTGTGGTTTTCTCTGTGATGATCTGGCTGAGGCCTGCCAGTCTATGCTTTTCATTACCTTGAGAGACCCCGTGGCCCCTACTCCACTCGTGGCTGTGCTGTAGTCCTGCTCCTCTCATCCAGGCCCTCAGCAGTGCAGTTTTCGGGCTTCCCCCCCTGGTGAGCTCCTCCTCCCTGACCCTCCCTCTGGTGGGCCAATGTTCCCTCTGTTACCAGCAAAGTGGGAAGGCTACAAAAATTGTTAAAAACGAAACGTTCTTGTTCTGGGGCTGTGCTCCCTCCCTCAGTTGCGTGGCCAGCCCGGACGAGCCGGTGTTCTTGGCTCTCACCCGGGTGTCATCCCCCCAGGTGTTTCTGAGCAGGCATTGCCCACGGACTGACACTTGACCTCCCTCGTGGACGCGCAGGCGTGTGGCTGCTGGCTTGTAACTAAGCGCCGCTTCCAGACACTGCCCGACAGCGGGTCAGATGTGGCTGCTCTGACTGAAATGCAGATATAAAACAAGTGCTGGATTTTGAAGGCTTAGTGGGAACTAAGGTAAATGTTACATTCACAATTTTATATTGATTACGTGTTGAAATGATAAAGCTTTGGACATATTGGTTTAAATAAAATATATTATTAACATGAATCCCACCTGTTTGCTTTTTTTTATGAAGCCAGTGGGAAATTTAACATCACACTCAGGACGGCGCTGTTCCAGGCTGTGGTCTGGTGAGAGAACAGACTATGAAGAAAGATGAACACGGGTTTAAAGCCCACGTCCTTCCCTTACTAGTCTGTGGACTTGGCAAGTTCCTTAGAGTGCCAACTGCATAAGCATGGTGGGGTTTACATTAAATTAAAATAATCCATGTACGATACTCGACACTGGCAGGTAACCCTGTAATGCTTGTCTCCTTGCCTTCCCTGAGCTCCCATCACAGCATTCAGCATGTCACTGCACTGGTGTTGAATGAAGCTCATGCTGAAATCCTAAATTACTAGAATACTTTACGAACTCACGATACTTTGTCATCTGACCCCCAAGGCCCAGCATTACAATGTAATTATATTTGAAGAAAGAAAGACAATTATTTTATAATTTTATTCATTCACTTTTTCTATGCTTTAATAAATCTTTTGCATAGGTAAATACATTTTGTGAGAGCCATAAGACCACATGGTACCAGACAAGAAGAATCTTTTCAAATAACTCTATTAAGGAAACTCCCAACTACTTGTCACCTTCAGAAATACCCCAACCCCTTCTACTCATACCTAGAACAATTCGTGTTACCATCAACTTCCAATAAAATCACTTTATGGTACTGTTTATCTTGAATATCTTCTTATACTCTTCGTTTAAAGCATTACTTCAAAAACAGAAAATCTTCCAACTAATTCTATAAATAAATAGCAAATGTTATCACACCTGAGCTTGAGAATTTAAAATTGTTTCCATTAATCGTTAATTTCTAAAGTAAATTAATACAATCTAGGGGTGTAACTACTGTTTTTCATAGAATGATCTTGGTAATTAAAATATTTTAACGTGTGGTGTAAAGATAATTTTTGATATTGAGCTCATAGTTACAGAACCTCCTCCAGACTTTGAACAGTGAGGTCACTGCCACAGCGTGAGCTGGAATTCACCGGAGCTGGTCGAGGGGCCACACGGCAGGTGACAGGACAAGCAGGAGCCCAGCTCCTCTGGGAGCCGCCGGCTTGCTGGACTCCCGAGATCCCGGTCTGCAGAGGTCAGCTCCTCAGGCAGCCCTTACTCAAAGATCTGAACTCCAAGTCCCCTGTGGGCCCTTCTCCCCGCTCAGGCCTCGCTGAGTTGAAGGCACCAGCCCCTGGACTGGGCTACAGTCCTCCAAGTCCCCATTGCAGCAGCGCGGCGCCTGAGGACAGGACGCTGGGTTAAGGGGAAATAAAGGCGCTTTGGGGAGGGACTTCTGACTAAGGACCAAGGTGATGAGAGCTTTACTCCCTAAGATGTAACAACAACAAAAGAATATTAAAATCTAAGGCTGCACGAGGCATTGTAAACAGCAGGGATCTTTCTTAGAAATGGGAGAATTCAGTTGCACAAAAAGAACAAACATAACCTAGGGTTCCAGTAAAAGCACCTGAGAAGTCATCTTTCTCAAGGCAACAAAGTATTGTTGTTTCTGTTTAGCAAAAGTTTTGTCTATGTCTAAAGTCATTTCTATCTTTATTTTAAAAAAAGTAGACTGCAACAAAATGATCAACAAAAGCATTATGTGTTTTAATGTGATGTTATCAATTCAGTACTAATTTGTATTTTGGTCTTCCCATTAGTTTCCTCTATAAAAATGACGAGTTTCTCAGTAGTAGGTACAATAGCTTTGAAAGAAAACTTGGGCAGAATAACTAAAGTAGAAATCATAAATACCCAGAAGGCAAATGAAGCAGAATTGTCTCATGTGGTGTTTATCTGGATTTGCATCAATATTCTTCTATCAATGTTTAGACCAGTAAAATTTCTCAATCTAAGCATATTATGAATCATTATAAAAGATTCCACCCTTTAAACATTAGAAAAGATTTCAAGATCTCATTAGCAGAGCTGAAATGCCGGCTCTTCTACTGCTCGACCTTGGTCTGCATTCTCCGGACGTCTTCAGGCCAGGAGTAACAATCGGGCAGCATCTGGTCGTAGTCGGCACTGTACATCAGAGAGCGGACAAACGCTCCTTTGTCCCGGGGCTCAGGGTACACCGTGGCTGTCTGTTCTTGGTACGCATCTCTCACAATCTAAATGCAAAACAAGAATGCTATTTTAGTGAACAGAGGTGAGGGTGAACCCTCGTCAGCGGAAGTTTTCATTCATTTCAAAAAACTGTAATTTACATCTTGTTGCAGGACCAGAAAAAAAGCAGCATTCAGAATAACATCACACAAAATAATGAAGACATAAAATAAAACTGTAGTAAGAAACCACACAAAGACGAAGGCAAGTGCGGATGGCTCCGGGCGCAAATCCACCAGGACTCCTCCTCAGAGGAGACGGGGCCAAGAGCCTCCACAGGCGTCTGGGACTAAGGACGGTCCTGCTCAGCGTGACCCTGAATCTTCAAGAGCCCGTTCTGACCACTGCCCCACACCTCACCCACCTCCCACAGCCAGGGTGAGCGCTCCCTGCCGGCGTTCCCGAAGCTTGTCTCCACATCTGTGTCACTGCAGCCCCTGCCTGGGGACCCCTCACTGGGCCGGCTCGCTCCTTCCACGGCTGTCTCCAGAGCCACGTGTGCCTTTTCTGTGGTGTCACACATGCCCAACCTGCGCGTTGAACTTTGGTCCCTTCCTACAAACTTGCCCTCATCGTTCCCAACCTTCCCATCTTCATCTTAAAGTCTCCATTTGATTCTCATTACACCAGCGAGAATATTCCAACCGCTCAGACACAAGGTCTTCACCTCCCCTCTCGCCAACGCCAGCAGCCGCCTGTGTCCTCGGGAGTCCTCCTTTCCCTGCGTTCTCTGGAGCACTCGGGTTCTCCTCCTTTTTAATCGCTCTCAGTGCCAGCTCGTTCTGGAGCACTCGGGTTCTCCTCCTTTTTAATCGCTCTCAGTGCCAGCTCGTTCTGGAGCACTCGGGTTCTCCTCCTTTTTAATCGCTCTCAGTGCCAGCTCGTCCACACCAGCTCTACAGAATAATCAATGAGGAGCTGTCCCTATGACTGACTGACTGATGTGATTCAGAATTTGGAGAATATTAGAATGATCATGTATCTCTTCTAACGTAAAATTATACATTTGTGAACCTTTATGGTTCTAAATGTGCTCTATTATGAAGAGGTGTTCATGAAAAACAAAAGCATGTATACACTACAATTATAATAATGTTAGAAAAAGCACACAGATGATAAAAACCCTAAACATGCAAAAATAATACTTACATCAGAAAGGTAGAGTATTGGTTATTTTCCTTTTATTTATTTTTCAAAGTGCCTGCACTGTGGTATTATTACTTCATAAACAGCTTTCTTGAGATATAAGTCACACAAAATTCAACAAGTTTAAGAATACAATTAAATTATTTTTCTAAATTTACTGAGTTGTGCAACCATTATCCTATTCAGTTTTAAAACACTTGTATCGCCCCCAAAGATCGACTGTGCCTGTTGGTGATGGCCGTGTTGGCTTTGCAGTAAACACGTGGTTCTGCCGACACCCTGTGGACACCCAGGCCCTCTCTGCTCCCAGGCGTGCGACTGGTCTCCCCCAGTGAAATCTCTATTTTCTCCTTGTCAATGCAAAACCCCCTGGAAGGACGGCTTGTGTTTTATCACTATCCTAATTCTCCCTGACTTCTTAACCTCTCGTACCTCCTGAAATTGCTCTTACAGTCTGACAGCATTCTAAAGCAAGTGGCAGTCTCCGCTTTCCTCTCCAGGACTCAGCTCTGTGGGCACAGCCTCCCGCCCCCCTGAAACCTGCTGTGTCATTTCTCACACAATGCTCCTGGGTCTTTCTCTTCCTAACTGGCTTCCGTCCCTCTGTTCCCCAGGCAGAGCGACGAACCAGGCTCTGTCCCCGCGTCCCTCCCCGTGATGGACCAGGCTCTGTCCCCACGTCCCTCCCCGTCACGGACCAGGCTCTATACCCTGCGTCCCTTCCCTGCTCTCTGCTCCCTGGGCAGCCCAGCCACTCCCAGGGCTTCGCCCACATCACATGCTGACTCCAGACTCTGTACCAGCCTAAGTTCCAGCTACTTCCCTCTGCCCCCATTTCTGTCTTTGCACTCAGCACTCTTCCATTATTCCGGGTGGGACACGCCAAATCCTTTTAGGGCACTCCCTCTTAGGTCCCCTAATTTCTTTCTTTTTCCTTTAATCGTAAGTTTTTCTTTTAAACCTTTGACGCGAACTTAAACCACATTACGCTGTTCAGTACATCAATGGTTCAAACTAGTGACGGCCAGAAGATACAGATCAGGAAAGAACACGCACTTCCTCCTCCATAACAGACGGCCAAGCACATCCACCATCAATCAACAAGACAAATCGTGCCACATGGATCGTACATGATGGTTAAACTTGCTGACAGCTTTGGTCGTGGACCAGAGCAACCTGGCCCCAGGACGCCCGGCAATGTCTGGAGACACTGTCGGTGGTCACGCTGCTCGGATGCCACTGAGGTCGGGGGTGGGGGGGAAATTGCCCAGCCTGTGTTAACAGAAGGGAGTGGGACAGTGCCAGGGACAGCCTCACACAGAGTGATCTAGCCGAAACGTCCAAAGTGCTGGGTAGAGAAACCCAGTTTATACAAGTAACCACTTTTTGGACTAAACTGTGTCATCCTCAAATCCATGTGTTGAAGCTTGAACCATTAGAACCTCAGAATGTGACCGTGTTTGCAGACAGGGCCTTGAGGAGATAATCAAGTTAAAAGGAGGCCACTGACCAGTGTCCTTACGAGAAGGGAGAACGTGGACACGTGCGGCGTGTACACACACGACCAACACCAGGTGAGGGCAGGCACGGCAAGGACAGAGGCCTCAGGCCTTAGAAGCCAACCGGCTGAAACTAATGTAATTATGATGCAAAAAGGTCAATTTCCCTCTCTGTTTAGTTACAGAAAATTTCCCTGCCATCAGGCTCTTCTAGGCTAACTGTCCCCCGCTGGGGAATGGCTTCCGATTTGTCCCTGGTCACTATGCTCCTGCCGGATGGCACCGGTGGTGAGCTTGGCTGTCTGCGATGACACATCACAAGGGCACAGAGACAAGGAAAGTGGTTCAAGGCCTAAATGTCACTACCATATCCACAGAGTTTTGGCAATTATCATAAGTACAATGTGAAAAAGACTCACTCAGAAAGGCAAAATGGGATAAGTTCCCTTCCCAGTCTGAAAGGGAAATCTAGCGAATTTATTTTAAAAAAATATTTGGGAAACGAATGACAGCCCATTGTTCCATTCCTCTGTGAGGAAGACTGCACCCCTGAGTGCATCGTTTCACCGGGGGCCCCGCCTTCTGACATAGTAAGTCGATACACAAACAACATCCCAAGGAAGCAGATTTTTAATATTTACAAATACATATTTATGGCTCAGCACCTGTACCTCAGCGGTTAGGGCGCCAGCCACACACAGCAGAGCTGGCGGGTTCAAGTTCAGCCCGGGCCTGCCGAACAACAATGACAACTACAACCAAAAAATAGCCAGGCATTGTGGCGGGCACCTGTAGTCCCAGCTACTTGGGAGGCTGAGGCAAGAGAATCACTTAAGCCCAGGAGTTTGCTGTGAGCTGTGACGCCACGGCACTCTACTGAGGGTGACATAGTGAGACTTTGTCTCAAAAAAAAAAAAAAACATATTTAGTAAGAGATGGAAGGAAAAATAATGACACTTGAAAAGACTGGTTTTACCTTTTCTGCAATTTTCAGAGAAACATCTCGAATGGTGTCCAAAGGGGGATAAAGCCGGCCCTCTTCCAAGTGTTTGTCTAACACTTGCTGAGCTATAACCTTGAAAAGGAAAAGAAGAGAACAGTTTATACTTCATACCATACAATGCGGTGGCTCCGCAGACAACTGAGTCAACGGTCACGTGCAGAAACCGGTCACATTAATGTGCCCGTCGAATTTCATCTCCCCGTCTATCAGTACAAAACCTGAGCCCAGAGGGCTGTAGTGATTGTTGGTGAGGAATATGGGAAGGGAATTAGGTGCGCTCTTAGTCCACTTCTTTTTCTCCTGTACCATGAAATGCTGGACATGTTCCAGGTGACGGGGGACAGAGAGGAAGAGGAGGAGGGTGGAGGGCAGTGACGGCAGGCCGAGTCTGCAGCGGGCAGCAGGCTGAGAGAAGAGACACATTACCAGCAGGACTTTAAGTCTACACAGACTCTGGATTATCTGAATCACTCAGGAGCCCCAGCACTCACTATTGCCAACCCGCTCACCGAGCACCTGTTTAATTACTAGTCCAAATCAAGCGGTGTTGTTTACTGAGCCGGCCACCCGAAGTCCCTCCAGCCCTAAGGCTTGGCCTGAGTTTCTGGAGCGACTGGATCAGAAGCAGCTGATACATAATAGGTGTGCCTTTGTCTAAGAGAAACGTGGGTGCAAAGAGGGGGTGATTCCAACATTTTGAATAATTAAAATATTTATGTCCACTTATCTTTTTTTTTTT